>LKNJ01000424.1:0-126415 GCA_002120245.1 Maccullochella peelii
TGGAGACCTCTCATCTTTTTAAGTGGGAAAACTTGCGCAATTGGTGGCTGACTAAATACTTTTTTGCCCCACTGTATATATATACATATATATATATACATATATATATATATATTTATATTGGAAAGGCAGCTGTAGTTTGATACTTTCTAAACTCTTGTGTTGCCCTGATAAAAACAAATTACTCTTTATGTAGCATTCCTGTGTTTTATTTTCCACTGTCAGTGAGATATCCTCACTTTGAGCCCACATCTGTCGTATATTTAGACTATGACTCAATGTTCTTTTAATATTTTCTCCTCTCCCGGTCCCACACATGGATGGGAGTTTCGTACTGCTCATCACACTTTAGGCTGCATTAGATCTGCAGGTATTATGGCCTTTCCCTTCTGTGGAGAGACAGCTGAAAACACCAGCCAGCGTTCCCCTTCAGGCTGAGGGTGTGTTTAAGTGTCCTTAAACCTCACACCTGAAGTCCCACTTAAATTGCAATAAAAACATTACCCCAACATGCATCTGAATCGCACAGCTTTCCGACAGCAGGTTTTAGCACACAGATGCATTTCAACTGCAAAGATATCTTTGTTCTCATTTTTGAGGAGATCTAACTAAACCCAGCTTCAGTAGGTTTCAAAATCTTACTTGAAGCTCTTCAAAGTTAACCACTGAAATGAGATGATAAATTCTTATTTGTCAGCTGCTGATCCAATTTACCAAATTAAATAACTGTCCAAGAAGAGTTGATGTAGCAGCTGGCTGAAAAAGAAGGGTTATAAAACACTGTCTTACTTTTAAATGTTGGTTTTAAGAGGGACATTTGCATTAGAGGCTGGATTCTTTCTGCCCAAATCATAAATAATACTGTAAAAAGGCAACTTCTTTGTGCAACAGCAGCAAAAGCCAACACAATTCCTCTCCAGTCTTTGACTTTTAAAAGGCTTGTGTCCCTTTTAAAAGTGCACTTTCAGATGCTACACCCACAATCAGGCAGAATTGGAGAAAAAAGCATTCCAAAAAGTACAAATCCCACACAAAATAGGGATGTTTGTACGGCATCAAAAGGCTACTGCTCACTGGCGGTGCTCCATATGACCAAATATGGAAGGAAAAAATGCTGCCTTTTCCCGTAACCAAACTGGGAAAAAGAAAAAAAAGGGGGAAGGTTTTCTTGCATGCTGTGTGCACAGCGAGATAGAGCTCTCACACTCACTACACAGTGGCCACAGAGTTGGCTCCCTCTCAAAACAGCATGACTGATGGTGATGTTGGACCTGCCGTGACACCTCAGCGAACACACACACAAACACGCACACCTGCACGACTCAGGAGTCATGAAAGAGAGGCACACCGATCCTTTTACTACGCTGACATTTCATTTTTAAAACACACACAAAAGCTTTCTTCACTTTCACATATGAGCTCCATACCGGAGTCTCAGCAGTGAACTTTGAATCGGAGCCCCCTGGAAGGGAACATTCCTCTTGGTGAAAAAGCAGCCGTCTCAAACGCCACAGTCCTCTGCTTAAGTTAGAAACGGTTTGTTTATCTGACACCCCCCCGCCCCCTTGCTATATGGAGCGGCTCTGCCATTCTCCTGCCACTGCCGCACTGCAAAAAATGTCTATGAGGGTATGTCATTTCACAAGAAACACAAGAAAACAAATTATCTGGGACATTTTTTGGAGCGTGTGTGAACTGCCAGCAATGGAGGAAAACTGCTGGGGGATGAAAAAAAAAGTCTGAACTCAGCACTGAACAAAGCAATAAATAAAGGGACTTGCTTCTGTTTTCACAAAACTGTCCAGTTTAGTCACTGAACCTTTGTATTCCACCTCAAAGGAATAGTTTGACATTTTGGGAGATATGCTTATTCCCTTTCTTGATGAAAGCTGGATGAGAAGATCGATAGCACTCGTATTCCTGTATGCAGAATACCAAGCTACAGCTAGCAGGCGGTTATCTTAGCTATAGCATAAAGATTGAAAACGGGGGGAAATGGCTAGCCTGGTTCTGTCTGTTTGTTTCATCCGTACTAATGTAACAACGACAAGTTGTGGTTTTATGCAGGTTAGTTAGACTACTCTACACACAATGCTTGGTGATGGAGAACAGACTACAAAAATAAAATATGTTTTCATGTCAAGTGAAGATAATGCAATGATGTACATATTTGGCAATCCTTTAAAAAATTGTAAGAGTTAGACATTTTGATAAATACACTTATTCACTTTCTAGCCAAGAGTTAGATGGCAAGATTGATACCACTCTCATTACTGTACGCTAGATATGAAGCTATAGCCAGCAGGCTATTAGCTTAGCTTAGCTTAGCTTAAAGACTGGAGGCAGCAGGGGGGTCAGCTAACCTGGCTCTGTACAAAGGTAAAAAGCTTAATTCATTTGCTGAGTTCATACAAAAAAACTAAATTACAAACAGAAAGTTTTTTGTGGTATTACACAGGTTAGTACTGTTTCTCCCTGCTACCAGTCTTGCTAAACTAAGCTAATTACCTTAGATTAGCATAAAGTTAACTGTAGCAGCATCTCCCTAAAGTGAAATAATCTGTTGATAGGTTGTTTCTAATGATGGTACAAGAGTTCCACTAGCATCATGATACTACTGATTGAGTCGTATTTATATGAACTACTGAAATATAAATATTAAAATGAACATCTTTTGCGGTGCTGCCAAACAATGAACAGGGGAGAACAAAGTGATAAATAAGGCATTTCGGCTCTTTCTTCTCCTGTTTGCTTAGGATCCAGGTGGTTTTAGCTTTCAGCGCTGCAGGCCTCTTATGTAAGCATTTCCTTGAAAAAAAAAATACATCAGATATTCTGGTGCAAATATCCAGAATGTCAAATTATCTCAGTAAATATGCACCCATGCACTTGACATGCTATGTTAACAGTGCGTTGTGTAATTCCACAAGGACATTATAGTCCAGCTTTCATCTTTGTGTCACTTAGACACATGTCAGAACATACATGCTATAAAGGGTCAACTGTAATACACTATACTAGTACTACTACACTATAATAGTAACAAACACACCAGGACTAATGCATAAATAAATGCAATTTTCCCACATAATTTTCCTGTCATAACAAAGCAGAGTTATGATGAATCCATAAGGACAACATCATCAAGTCTCTCAGTACCTTAGGGCGCAGTGTGACAACTTTTAAGTCTATTAAATAGGATCGTAAATAAATAATGACAGACAGATGCTGAATGAAGCCAAAGACAATGGAGGTGATAGTAATCTCAATGCACTGAAACCCCCCCCATCTTAACAAGTCATTTAATGGTCTTGGAAACCTCTTGCACCATTGGCAGAGTCTCATTTTAAGCAACAAATAGAATTTGTAGACTGAACACAAGAACATGTGACTTGTCATGAATCCCTTCCTCATTCTTCTCTCGTGTTCATTTCCAAGAGAAAAGCAGTCTCCTCTTGTTCCTCTAGGACAACAAGTCTTGACACCTGCCTTCTGTCAGAGTAAATGAGGCCCGAGCAGGAGTCTGCGTCTCCTCAACAGGACATTAATCTGCTACTAGTGAGCTGACCAGGGAGACCAGTGGAACCAGAGTGCTGATATCTGGTGGGTTTTAAGCACTGCTACTGCCGACACCACAGCTAGAGAACAGTTTATCCAGCTGATGGCAATAAAGCAGAATCGAACGGAATAGCATAAAAACGGAACAGAACAGAAATGACCTCTACTACGCTTAAAAACCTGACTTTGAGATCTGTGAGGAAAGGTTCAGCTCTTATAACCAGAATCTGAAAGATCAAAGTTTCAATCACTGCAAAAAGCCAGTGTGTCTGGCTGAAAAGCCCTCGGGCAAGATCCCAAACTTGTACTTTTTTTTAATAAGTGTAAGTCCCTCGGGATATGCACCAAAGCTCAATGACTAAAATGTATGTATACATGATTAGCATGATCCACAGCAGCCCACAGCCTCTGGTACACGGGCAATAACATGACATGCTGGAAACATTAAGTGGAACATAAAAATGTATTTCTCATAAAGCTTGAGAGGTTCCTGATGTGTTTCTCTAAGGCAAAAAAGTGGAAAGAAAATGGATCTGCTGAACATTTGTGACATGCTTCCTATAAAAGCCACGTTTCGGTCGTGGTGGACGTGTGGCTCTCCGTGGCCGGAGAGAAATTACACTTTGGTGAAAGAAGGAGAGAAAATCGGAAGGATAAAAAATGGAATATAAACGGCAGAGTGATTTATGTGGCTGGCTCAAACCACACTAAGAGAGAACGTCTTCCCATCATACCTTACATGGAAACATACATGAGGTTAGAGTGAGGCTAAAAAGCATGATGCAATGCCTCCACATACTGAGAGCCTGTTGAAAGCATGACAGCTGAGTGCAAACCCTGACACAAGTTTGCCTTTTTTGCGCATGCATCACAGCTCTATCTGGAAAACACAAAGAAAATCACTTTCACAGAGGACATATTTATTTAAATCTCTCCAAAATGTCATAAATCTTTATCTTTCTTGCCTTGTTTTAACACACAAGTCAGTAAATCACGCAGCAGAATGCCAATTTTTTGAAGTGTGCTGCAAAGCTTTTCAAGGGTATTACATGACAAGGTATTTTTCAAAATAAGGGGCTGCATTCCTGGAGAGAGATAGGAGGAGATTAAGGAGCAGTAGGTTGTGAGTGGGGTGGCGGGCGAGCAAGATGACCTGACCGAGAGGGTCTATTACTCACAGTGGATGTGGAAAGGTGGAGTCATCCCCTGACAGTGCTTTCAGTTCAGTCTTTCTGGGGGAAATCGGAGGGTTCCTTAAGGGAACGCATAGACAAGACACTCGCTGCATACACAAGTCAGAAAAAGGAACGACAATGGAGAGCCTTTCAGCGCAGACAGCCAGGGATGTTTTGTTTTAATCATATGACTCTCTCTCTCTCTCTGGGTATTCGTGCGGCTCTGACATGCTCTCAGTGAGTTGATGCAGGCCCAAGCCACTTAATGCTAAATGTGCTGGGACTCTTCAGCCAGGTGCAGAAACTGAAAGATGTCTCCAACTATACTCATGTCTCAGTATAATCAACAGACAGGTGATAAATGGGCTTCAGTGACCATGACAGTGACCAAGAGAAGATAACTGGTATTTTTTAAGCAAGAGGCATTCAACAGGTTCAAGTTATATTGCACTCTTACATCTATCACTGTTAGACTACCTTAAAGGTACTTTAAACAAACAGTTATGTTTACATTCAGTGTTATTTTCCAAAATGTGTTATGAGTATCCTTAAACCTTTATAAGCATGAATTAAATACAGTTGTTGGTTACAGCTAGCTATTTACACATCCAGCAGATATGGAGCCACATTAGAATTCATTTGGAGTCACGTTTCTGGCCACCCCGCAAATGTAACTCCAATATTCACTGTCCTTTTAGCTCTGTTTTGGTCTCCACCAATTCCTGAGGGAAATATCTGGCTCTAAATGCTAAATGCTAACTGTCTCTTTGCCATTTGGTGCTGGGTAAGTAGCGTATGTTGTGTTTATCTGAGCTTTTTTGCTGAAAAACAGCTGCCTGCTCCGACCGGAAACAAAGCCGATGAGAGTGAATCAAAACAGTAAACTTGTGGGCCATAAAACCAAAACAATGAGCTGAAATACGCTAAAAATGTCAGTAGAGCTGAGGGGAACTGTAGACTCAGGTGATAATCTTCTGTGGTTTTGTCACTCTGAGCTGCACCTTTCACATTACACGTAGTCATTTAACCCATTGTTCATCTAAAAAATATTGAAAAGTGCAACTTTAAGTCCTAGCAAAAGCATTTCCTTTCTAATAAAACACTTTCAAAGGTGATTTTTTTAATATTTTGAAACCTGCATTCTTAACATCGACTAGCAGTCCTCTTATTCCCTGCCTTTTGGCACGTTACCATCACCAACTGTGGATCTGTATAACAGTGTGAAACCTTTACCTGTTTGTCTTCTCTACAGTAAGCAGGAATTGATTTTGCATTTAATAACAAAAAGTCTTTCTAAGAGATTAAATTCAATACTTAACTTTATGAATTTTACAGTAATACTTCTTTCCAAGTGTAAGCTGGTATCAAGTGTGCAACCAGCACAGGGAAGAAAATACTGTAGTTATTGGAAGAAGTATTGTAATAGAAAAAGCTCTTGACAAAGGACTGCAGAAGTCAGCACAAAAGAGTAAACCAGTCCTAATCCCAGTCCACCTACACTGGTTGACAGATATGATGCCAGGAACTAGAAATGTGGAACTCTTGCATGGAGACAAAGATGAAATCCCAACAAATATCACACCCCTGTGGAAAATGTGGCATTGTTGTCTGTCTTTCATCGGTTTGTAGTTTTAAATTTTAAGATATTAAAGTCTTAGCATTGCTTTTGAATCAGCGGATGCAGAATTCTCTAAGTGACAGAGAGCTCACCTCTCCTTCCAAAAAATACATTCCACTCTTCTCATACCTCAAATCCTTTCAGGGCTCTATAGGGATAAAGTTCACTAGCTTTTACCAGATCTCATTTTCGTGCATGGCTGTGCTGGCTGTTATTATTAGTGTGGCAGCCAGCCAGCTTGGACGGGTACACGTCTACTGCCCCCCCCTCGAGGTGAAAGGCCCAAACAGGGTCTTTAATCTGTAGGTATACAGTAGGTAATGTATGTCACCTTATACTCTGCACTCTCTGCAGGTGTGTTTGCACTGTGTTCATTGTTTCTGTCAGTCTAGAGGCAAAAGTGACCACCAGTGCATACACTAGAGACCTTCATATCTGCAGTATACAGTGGCAGAGCAGCTATTGTCAGTAGAACGTATTGAACTGTGTCCTTCAGGAGAGCTACCCCTGTCTGTCTCTATTTCTTCACTCTTTCTGTGGTTATGTGACTTTGGAATCCATTGCCAGAAATTCCAGGAAACCCTAGAGCTTCATGAGACATAACAAAGCTCTCTCTCTTCCTTCGTCTTTGTCTCTTTCATTGAAGATTACACTATGTTTCACTGTCTGCCGTTTGCAGGCCTGGGAGCTCTGCAGCTCCTTCTCCCTGGGAGTTAAAAGTAATTTTATTCAGTGGCTGATTGACTCATATCATTACATTTTAAATGGTGGAGTTTCTTACTTTTATTGCCTGTGCTAATTCTATACCACAGACTATTTAGACCATGGAAGACGCAATCATCATTGAATGCCATTAACATGATGTGGCATTTATCACTAAATTGAGGATAAAATTCAGCTTTAGAGGTTAATATATGTGCGGTACTTAAGCCTCCTAATTCCTAAATTTATTAGAATAACACATATCTCAGACAGCCATGAAATTGTAAATAATTGAGCGGTGCTCTTAGGAGGCTTCTCTGGTTGCTCCGTTGAAGTTGCTGCAAGCTTTTTTTTTAGCTGATAGCACCCCCCCCCAAATCGGTCCACGGGGGTTCACCCGTCTCCTCACGCTCGAAAAAGTGTCTCCTCCATCTGGGTCAACTATGCTCTCAAACACATAGATGCATGTCTTAACCCCCTCATACACACAGGCACGCACCTACAGACATACCTATTCACCCCCACCCACCACCCACCTTGTGTTTATGTTCAGAGCTTGAGTGACTGGTATTTCATTTCGGCCTGCCCGGAGCCCTTTTGCACAGTTTGGCTTGGCCGGTGTACCATTACTGGTCATTAAGTCTAACCTGAACTAATAGGGGCCCATTTTCCAAGGTGGTCTCCCAGGTGGCTGTCACAGAAGTGAGTGGCACTGCGGGGCTCAGGGGTTGACTCAGGCACACTGAGTCTCATGAAAAATCTGCCGGGATGCGAGCCAGACTCCATCATACATGGGACGCAGGCTCTTTGATAACAAGAACCCATTGTTCTAGGGGGGCGTCTGGGTGTTTTGTTTCTCATTAAGGCAGGTTTAATGAGGCCAGCCAGAATGGGAACCCCATCTGATCCCTCTTACGCACTCTACCAAATTTGTACCTTCTTCAACATCTGATCCAATAAACCTTTAACAATTCACCTAAACCCTTCCAAAATCAACAGCATCCCAAACACCTTATTGTGGTTTCTGCTTTATGTATACCGCTTATGAATAAAGCCAAGTCAGGCCAAAAAACATGCTATTACACCAATATATATAACCAGCCTAGCAGTAACAGCTGATAAATCAGCCAAGCCGATATTAGGTTATGGCACATATATCGGTAATAAGAAATTGCCTTACAGAAATGCCAATTTTTTTGGTCATTTAGTTACCATAACATAGTTTGTCGACTAGAGAGCACTGACAAGTTTAATACTGTACCATCAGAATGTTCGGCTCAGTACAAATCTTGGTCCCTACTCTTTAAAACTAATTTAAGAGAAAATGATCAAAAATGTGTATGTTATGCATTTATGAAAAATAACTATCTGCCCATATATCTAAGTTTTTAAACTCTTGATATCGGTATTGGCCTCAAAAATCCACTATCAGTCAGGCTATAGTTTCACTTTGGATCCAAAATATCATATACACAATATATTAATTGTGGAACATCCACATATCATACTTACAACTCATCACACACCACCAAATGCAATAAACAATACAATACAAGCAATATAACTTTATACAGACTTCACTGTCACTTTATGTTCATTGCTTTTTATTTGATAATACAAGGATGGTTACAGCTACATTCTTTTAATGTAATGCCATTTTCCAGTAAAGATCACAGAGTAGCTAATGATTTTATAACAGAGAATGTTTTCATATCAGCAGACTGCCAGAGTAAACACCATAATATTCATGTGGCCGATATCTCATTTTAACATAAAACTGTTCGTATGTTTTAGCTGTGCCCTCCTCCGTGTGACATGTGTCATCACTAATCAGAAGAGAAGGAGCCATTAGTCTAAATACGCAGGTAATTAATCCACGCTCACACTCCATTAGACATCATGCTCAATTTGTGCAGAGAGCTGTGTACTGAGTAAATAAGCAGAGACGACGGGACCCATACAGCTATTATTCCTGTGGAGGTGCTAACGTGCATCTCCAAGAAAGATTTGATCTAAACCACTCAGCACACACATAGTTCAAGTGGATTTTACAACTGAAATTTAAGAAAGAACTTACTGTCTATATTCAGTAATTGTATTTGTGTGTGTGTGATTTTTTTTTAATGTAGGAAATTTGTGAACTCTGCTGTCTGATCACAGGATAATTGTACACATATGTATCTCAGTCAGAAAAAATGTGACTGGACTTCGGCATTAAAGCCAAACCGTAAGCCTCCAACAAGGTTAAACTGCAGTAGGGCATATAGTATGAATCATCCCTTAGTTTAATAAGTACCATTTGGCTGTCACCTCGGCGGCTGTAGAGCTGCTCTGTTACAGTAAAGCCCCTCCAGTACAGAGCTGGGGTTATTCAATAAAAACCTGACTGAGTGTTTCTCCCAATCACCACTGGCAGAGCTCTGATGAGGTAAAGAGCTCTCCTATGCCAGCCTCTGTCCCCGCGGAGCACTGTCTGATTAAAATGGTTTTCTGAAGCCATATTTTTGTTCTCCTTGCCAGACCCAAGTTAAGAGTACAGAAAGAAAAATTGACAAATTACCTAATGCATACTGAAATGAATCCACAAAAACAGATCCATAAATGTTGCAGATGGGTAGACAGATGAGAACTCTGGATTTTTTGAGAAATCGTTGGTATCCATGTTTCAAAGACACAGGAAGACACTAATGTAGACACATACCCTACATTTATTACTGGTGTTGAGAGAGGACTGGCTTCGCATCAGCCATTCTGTGCTTTTGATCTTCAGCCCACTCATTTTACCCGCTCCTAACAGGGCAGTGACATGTGAAGTGGAAAGAAATAGTAACAGCGGAGTGGAGAGCCGGCTTTCTTAGTCTCCCATCCTCTTGCCTTGCTTGTAATACATTCCTGAGCAATCCTCCGAGGCTCATATGTAAATGCAGGAGTATGCTTCTGATTAGGAGGCACAAAAGAGTACACTCTATAAATGCACTCTTAAACAATTACTGCTGCTCCCGACTGCAGCCCCGACACAGACCTCAGACTGTGCTGCTGCCTGACTGGCTTGTTCGGGTGGGAAAGATGGATGCGGACCATTGCAAACAATGTGCCTCGCTATGAGACACATGTGCAGAGTCTGACTTTGTACCAAGACCGAGAAAGGTTTGAGAAACATTATGAATGAATGAAATTTTACTTAGTGATGAAACGAGTCAATTAAATGATTAGCCGACAAAAAGAAAATTCGTCACCTACACTTTTGATCATTGATGAATGGTTTAAAGTGGCTATATTTTTATATCAACAATGGATAAAATAACTATGTGTTTTGCGAAAGGTGATGCCGACTCTGCAGTTCCCCTCAGCTCTACGGAGCGTTTTAGCGTCTTTCAGCTTTTATGTTTTGGTTTTCCGGGCTGCAACTTTACTGTTTTAGTACTCTCTCTCTGCTCTCATCATTGTCATTTTCACATGCATCGGGTAGCTTATACAAATTGAAGAAGTTCTGATAAACCCACTGTACACTGCCAGTACAGCACCAAACAGCAGACAGACAAAGCTAGTGACTAGCTAGTGAACAAAGTGGAGAATTTAGCAGCTAAAGAGCCAGATACTCCCCTCAGGAGTTGGTGGAGACCAAAACAGAGATAAAAGAAGTGTGAATATTGGACTGAAAGAATGCTAACACTGTTAACACGTTTGCCATATCAACTAAAATGGTGATAATATGTCAAGTGTGTTTGCAGCTTGTTTCCAATGCCCCCAAGTGGCTTAAAAAAAGGTTTAAGTCACAAAATGCTAAACATTTACTGGTTCTGCCTTCTCAAAGTAGTTTTTTACTATTGTAAACTGAATTTCTTTGGGTTTTGGACTGTTAGTCACCTTTGACTCTTGACAATTAAGTGATTTATCAAGAAAATAACCGGCAGATTCGATGGTAAGAATAATCATTAGTTGCAGCCCTAAATATATTAATAAGTTGTGAGACCATCTGATAACATTGTATTCTCCTTAGATTTTACACCAAGAAGAAAATAAATGTCCAAATACTCAGAACTTGGTTGGAATAAAAAATATTCTCAACTTTGAAGCTCTTCCAAAGAATGAAACAGAATTGCAGTAGAAGTCTGACTCATGTGAATACCCATGTAAGGACACAGTGATTGTTTTATGTGTATGAGGTAAGTCCTCACTTCCATCATTACCACATACAAGCCTGATCTCGCTCTTGCCAGTTCTCACTCCCATGATGGCAGGCGTCCAGCATGGACTTTCCAAGCTGTCCTTCACATTCGCCATACACACTTCAGTACACACAGCACCTCTATAGCCACAAGCATAAATCCACACTGCCCTGTCTGTTTCCCCCCGTGCAATTCATAGAGCGGTTAACCTCGCTAACTGTGTCAACACATGATCTCACCGGTCATGTGTTGACACTCAATGGTATTTTTCACACACGCCGTTGGGATTTACATCACCTTATTACCTCCACGTTCCTTTAATTCCCCATTACCCTAAAATATGGGACTTTTAAAAAGTGATTTGACAGGCTCTTGATTAGCCATGTTTGTTTAGTTTTGGGACGCTATGGGAGGAAGACGAGAGGCTGAGAGGAGAAGGGAGGAGGGGGAGGGGAGGGGGAGGTGAAGAGAGGACAGGAAGGAAAGAATGAAAAGCTGGCAAAGTAGGGTGAAGTGAGAATGAACGTTATAGTAATCATTTCTTTTTTGGAGAAAAGGTCTGAGGTAAAGTAGATTGGTATTAAAGAAATGGAGAAAGGCGAAGAGAAAGTTAATGTAGCTGTTAGGAGGGAGACAAGTAAGGCGGTTTCTGTGCCACAGAGACACACTGTGCACGTCTGAGGTCCCAGTGGGAGAACGCTGAAGAGAAACACAAGGCCAATCACCTAACAGAGACATTTCCTGTGCTTGTTTTATCAGATGAGAAGAAGCCCAAAGGCTAAATGTCCCTCTTAACAATGTTGTACACTTCTCCGACTAACCCGCTTTGGGGAATAAAGGGGAGAACATGCATCTTTGCAGGATGACATCAGAAGCGCTGCTTAGGAGCACTGACCTCACTCTCGCACAATCAATCATCCACAAAAACCCCATGAAATGTAGATCACGTGAGTAAGAGGGGAGGTTTTACCTTTTAAGATATAAAGCAAGGCTGCCTCATGAATTAAATCATCACCCACTAAAAAAACAAGAGATTTAGTTAGAGGGAAAATAATACAATAGTCTTTTTTTATAGCTATGAAACTTCTGGCGGAGCTCGGCATCTGGCAAATAGCAGATGGCGGGCCAATATGCCAATTATCAACATCGACATGCCATGCTGCCTATTAGGCAATCTGGCCTTGAGTGATAGCACTTTAAAGTCAGAAAACGACACGAGTGAGAGGCTGATCTACAAACCCTCTTCATCAGAGTGTGACTAAAGCCCAGAGGAATTCAAACACAGGTCTTTCATGCCCACATGACTGCTTCAGTCAGGAGAATCAAAGTTTGGGAAATCATTTGAAAAGAAAGGAAGTGAAGATAGATGAGATCCTGGGAGGGAGGATCGTTGTGAAGTTCGTTATGCATGTATAGTGTATTGAATCTGTAACTTTAAAATAGCTATGTAAATGTGGTCTGATTAAATAAGACTTAATTTGGTGGTGAATCTAACATAGGGCGGGGTATGGGTTGACTAGAAGAGGGGGAAAAATGAGAGTAAGCATTCTCCATCACCCAAGAGACAACCCAAGACTTTAATTGTGCAGTGAACAAATGCCAGAACATCCAAGAGCACCGTGGATATTCCCCTACAGAACTTTTCCATGTCAGTTTGGCTGCATAATGAGGAACAACAAGGAGGTTTTCTCTTTATAATGGCAAATAACAGGAATTTTGAATTTATATCACAAACATCTGCAAAACTCAAGCAATTAACCAGTTTCTACCTACCACTTGCTGACTGTCGTTACTCGGTGAAAGAGTTAAGAATTATTTTCCAACTCGAGATCTGCCTGTCCGTCCAAGCTCACCATATTATACAACTTAGTGTGCGGTTCTGGATGCAGTGCATTCAAATTACATGCTATCGAATTCAAAGACGAGGGGGAACAGAACGAGTACGCTGTGGGGCTCCAGTCCAGGGCCAGAGTCCCATGAGCGCTAGCTGCACGTCAATCACAATCACTTCAAATGAGCTGAACCCTGTCCTACTCCTGCTGTTGTCCAGAAGACACAAACCTAAAACCTAAACTAACTTTATTCGAGACAACTGGTGGACAAAGATGCCAAAGATGCCATTGATAAAACAGAACGCACTCATTTTGCTTGTGGTTTTGTAGGCATGGTGGGGCAGCATCTCTATCTCAAACCATATTCTTAGAATATACAAATCTACATAAAATTAGGCCAAGAGGCAAAAAGACTAGAACACAGGATACATGCTTGACATAGTTTCACTGGTCCGTTATGAGAAGAAACCAGAAAATAGCTCTGGCACCTGCTGTGCAGAAACAATGTATGTTTGGACGGACATGTCAGCGATCACTGAAAACTGAACCACATTTGGAAAACCTTAACACTGGACACAGTATAGGTAAACATCTATTAAAAAAAAGAACAGAACGGTCTGATCATTTGTGTTAGAAATTTGCCTCTGCCAATTTTCCATTCTATTCAAATTCAGTTTGCCACTTGGTTGGCTGCCTTAGCTTGGTGGTGGTAAGAAACTATTGCCTTGCAAGGAAACTCTGGATTCTTGCTTTGGAACTTGATACTGTGGTGGATTATGAGTATCGAGGATCAAACTGTAACAAAGCACCCACATACTGCATGCATGTTAACACATAACTGTACACAGACAGATTCATGAATGCCCCATGCTTTAGCACATGTTGATTATGATGAGAATGAGGCGCAACAATTACCTGATCCAATGTTTAACTTTAATCAAGTGTATGAGAGAAGGGAGAGGAGGGAGGGAGAAGCAGAGGGAGCCAGCGTACAGTAACTAGAAGCCTTCACCGCACTGTGCAGTCCAGAGCCAGACTCCGGAAATGCATGGCAGTGTTCCCTACATCCTGCCCGCCCAGCCCTAACCCTGGCCCTGGCTCTCGCCCCACACTGCCAAACCCCTGTTATCACTCTGTGCAATTACCTCCAGATTCTTCTGTACCCATATCATATTGTGCCAATTATAAAATCCCCTTCTAAGCACAGTACAAAGCACTACATGCATTTTAGTGTAAAGCCTGCAGTTTTCTGTGTGTGTTTCAGCCCAAAAATAGCTGTGTGAGAGTGTATGCGTGTGAACATGCAAGCAAAAACTGAAATAAACTCCTAGTGTAGTGATTACCACCAGGGGTGCTTGTAACCCAGGAAATACTTCTGCAGTTGCTATGTGGTACATGGAAAGACAGAGTAGCTCAACTAAGAAAGAAGAAAGAAATTATGATTTGATTTAAAAATATATCCACATATTGAGTCAGCAGTAACACCTGAACATTACATGGTACAATTGAGATTGTGTGAAAAGTAATTTACAAGCAAGCAGAGAAGTTAGCTAAAAGTAGCTATTGGCAAAATGGTGAAAAGCTAAACGTAGTGGAAATGGATAATGGATAAACAGCTGAAATAGCTAGCTAAAAGTAATTAATAAACGGTTGAAATAGCTAAAAGTAATGAATTAACAGCTGAAATAGTTAGCTAAAAGTCATGGATTAACAGCTGAAATAGTTAGCTAAAAGTCATGGATTAACAGCTGAAATAGCTAGAAGTAATGGATAAACAGCTGAAATAGTTAGCTAGAAGTAATGGATAAACAGCTGAAATAGTTAGCTAAAAGTAATGGATAAACAGTTGAAATAGTTAGCTAAAAGTAATGGATAAACAGCTGAAATAGCTAGAAGTAATGAATAAACAGCTGAAATAGTTAGCTAAAAGTAATGGATAAACTGCTGAAATAGTTAGCTAAAAGTAATGGATAAACAGCTGAAATAGTTAGCTTGAAGTAATGGATAAACTGCTGAAATAATTAGCTAGAAGTAATGGATAAACAGCTGAAATAGCTAAAAGTCCTGGATAAGCAGTTGAAATAGTTAGCTAAAAGTCCTGGATAAACGGTTGAAATAGTTAGCTAAAAGTAATGGATAAACAGTTGAAATAGTTTAGTAATGGATAAACAATTTAAATAGTTCAATTATATGAAGAAATTGTTTTAACAATATCCACTTTTAAATAATAAATAGTGCTAAAGAACATCCAGTTTAAAATCAATTTGAAATTAGCACATTTTGAACATGATGGGTGGTGTTCATAAAGAGGTACTTTTGTTCATCTGACAGGGCTGTGGGGGTAGATCAGACAAAAAATGTTGGGAACCACTGTACTAGAGGACTGGTATGCATTGCATTCCAGAGGCTATTCCATTCACCTGTCACCAGATTGGGCCTGCACCTTATAAGGAGCGATGGGCATACTCCACATGTTTTCCAAACACTGCACAACTTATCAGATACAGTTTCATGGGCAATTACTATGCCCCGAAAGCATACAGACCTACCCTCTGCAGCTACGCCCCTCCACCCTCTCCCATTTTCCTTGCTTCCATTTCACAGATACTACTATGTAATAAAGCTGAGATCAAAAGACTTGCTAGCCAACTCAAGTACAATGAGAGTTGAAGAGAGCCTTTTGCCTCGGGGGTGGTGGGATTGCAAAGAATGTGATACCTTGAAACGATGAGAAGTGGGTTCATCTGTGAGTGAGCAGCCTGACTTTTGCAAAACTGCCCTATGGTTTTGTCTGCAGGGCATGCTGGATGTGTTTAAAGTTCATACACCAAAGGACAATTGCCTTTGTATCTCAGCATGATCTTATGGTCAGATTTGACCTTTGAGGGGCATGTGGTGTGCTGGTAGCCATATGGGGCCCATCCTTGCCTATAGCCAACTTTGTACACTTTCCACATGTCAAATTTCAACAAGTTTATCCACATTCTGCAGTTATGGGTCAAGAACCCAGCTTTCCTTTTAGGGTTTGGAGGATGTTATGACTTTTATTAACAGCCAAAAGTATGTGATGTCAACATCAAACATATTTGCAGCATTTTTCCCAGCCCTAATAAGTTGTTTCAGGTTGTAGTCAGTGCCATGTCGGCTGCTGAGGCAATGAGAAACTTGGCTGGCCGGGGGTTTGGAGACCCCCCCCCGCCCTGAAGGACTGAACGCGCATTACATGAGCGGACAAATGCTTTTCTTTGTGTTGTCCTGCGGTTAACAAAACATTTACATGACAGCCTCACTGCTCGGCTCATAGAAAAGTGTATTACAGCTCGCAACCATGAGTTTACATTGCCTTTAGTGAACTGCTGGCGTGAAAAGCGCACAAAGAGGGAGCGGCTTACAGCCAAGATATCCTGAAAAGTATCAGCAGCAGCCCATGCTCACAGCAGAGAGCCATAATGTGATCATCTCCCATCGTCAAATAACGCATCGCGTTTATCATTCGCTAAAGCAACTGTGCGTCATGAACTTTCATCCTTAGGACGTTTTTGAAATTGTAAGTGTGCAGGAAGTTCAAAGTTTTTGCGCTTACCTGTGGATCTTAACGGGACAAAGCAGAGCTGTAGAGTCGAGTATGAGGAGAGGAGAGTCTGCAGTCGGTCCTCCACTACACTCAATGATAAAACTGAATACCCTTTCAAGCCCCTCCCTTTAAGACATAATCGCACATCTACTCTTGGCCGAGTTGTCTGCTCTTTAAAACGCTGAACTACCGCTCAGACTGCATCCACAAAGCATTTACAAAGCCTGCCTGAGTCAAAATGAAAAGTGTCAACTCTGCGAACAACTTGTGCAAAACCCCAAATAGCGAAAGTGACTTCAGGCAGAAAGTGCCCTTTTTGGTTATCCTTCGGGGGGCCTCTGAAAGAAAATCATCTGTCAAAAGCGATCATATGAAATGTTGATCTTGGACAAAAAGGAGGGCTGTTTTCTCTCAGGCAGGCCAACAGGCTTAAAAGCTTCAATGTTAGTAACTTAATAAAAGAGGTGCTGACCTTAAAAGTAATCGTCATACGGCAAAACCACCTACATCAATATCAATAAGCCATATTCAGAGATTTCTTCCAATACAATGGAGATGCAAATTTCAACAGACCTCACCGTGGACAGTTTCATACATCGCAATTGTTTCTTCAATTGCAAATATTCCCATGAAAATTGTTGCCAGTTAATTCTGTGGATTATCTGTTGATTGTATTGTATGATTGTATTGTTGATTCTGAAAAGAGATGTTGAATTTTAAATGAAATCCCATTAATATGCAAACCTACAAAACCTGGACAAAAAACCCAAACTATCTGGATAGATAGAGGTTATTTAGAAAATACTAAATTTAGTAGTAGGCCTAATTTGGGTGAACTGACCCTTTAAATAGCTGGTAAGCGATAGGCAGTGGTATATTTGAGTCCCATAACACAATAATACCCCTGTGCTGTTGACAAAATCTTTTTATTAGATTAATTTATGATTTTCTAAACACTGAAACTCCTGTCCATGTGTAATGATGGTTTATCTAACTACAGTAATTTATGGTACAGTAAAATATGTTTTCATTGTTACAACCTGTTGCCATATTTTGTTATTTACTTTAATGATTAGGGACGTTGCGTCCTGTGTATGGGAACTCCAGGCCTGTTTGGACTATGTAACTGTAGGCTTCCTCTTATTTAGACTGAGATTTGTTTGAGAGCGTGACAGCGGGGGTCTCAGCCAAAAGCATGAGAGTTGGCAACCCTGAGTCCGCAGCCATGCTAGCAGCTCTGTGAGGCTGTACTTAGCTAATGCTAACTTCAGAATGCTCACACGTTCACAACGGCAATGCTAACATGCTGATGTTTAGCAGGTGATGTTCACCATGTTTACCACCTTAGTGTAATGTGTAAGCGTGCTAACATTTGTTAGCACAAAACACAAAATAGAGCTGAAGCTGATGGGAATGTGATTAGATTTGCAGGAATTTGGTTGGACTTAAATTTTTGACCTCATGGTGATGCTAGATAAAAGGTCAGGGGATTACAAAAGTGATTAATGTTATAATTCATCCTGAATGGGAAATGTGTGTGGAAAATTTCATGGCAAACCATCCAATAGTTGGCAGCATGGCTAAAAAGAGGATGGACCTATGTTATCTCCAGCTATCGGAAATGCAGTTGCAACATGAGGGTTTAAACTATTTTTTATTGTGTAACAGGCAGATTTGTTTTCATCCAAATGGTTAGAAGAGTCTTTAAAGATTCTGAAATACCTTCAGGACAGCAGTAAATGTTGTTTTTTTAATGAGCTTCTGGGTTTTTCAAAGATCACCGGGTCTTCATATTTTGGAAAATTGGATGCTAGCTCTGTGACTCCAAAGTAATACTGGAATTAGCCTGCAAATAACTCTCCATTGTAGGTTTTTAAATGTGCAATGGTTGCTAAAATCCTCAAATTCCAAGAGAAAATACAGAGGACATGACCTCAGTTTCCTCAATAGTAGCTACACAGCCCTGACTTTACTTTCAGCATCAGTTCTTTTACATTAGGATATTGATAAAAGTGTGGTGTCATGTTTGGTTCTCTCCACCAAATGCAGCCATGCTATTTGTGACCTTTTGTCTGTCAGCAATCTCAGTAAGGATTGCAGGAAGTTAGGAGGTGACAAACACAATAGCCGCAGTGTTCTACTTTCTACTATGCAACAGCACCATGGAGACACTGCCCCGCTTTGTCTCCCCCTTTAAAACAATGATGCTCAGAACAAAGAACAAACTTAAGAGCATTAGGCCACTGGTGCAGAAATGAGCACCACATGCACTGCTGCTCTTTTGCATCTGTTTTTTTAAGATAAAGCGAAATAAATGCGGTCTGTTGATTGTGTGCATGTGCAAATGCAATTGTGTGTAAGTGTGTGGCGTGCGTGGGCCTGCTGTGTTTGTGTGTGTGACAGAATGAGAGACAATGTGCATGAGGAGAGAGACATAGACGGGGGTGGGAGGGGGTCCTCAGCAAATCTGAAAATGCGTTTATCTTCATTCCTTTGAAAAATGATGTATTTCAAGATAAACCTGTCATCCTTCATCTTGGAGGTTTGCGTAGCATAACATCTTGGCCCCAAAACCTGCATTACCCTGATGCAAAATCACTTCATGGCATAATTTGATTGCCAAAAATGATCTGGCTGGGGCAAGTTCATAGTTGGTATAGTGCCCTTATACTCACGGCCGATGCTCACTTGCTATATTTACATCATGAGCTCAGGTGTTTACCTCAGCCACACACTTCAGTTTACGCTCAGCCTCCTCAGGGCTGGGGCCTTGCGTACATTTTTTGATTGAAACAGAAGGAGCCTTACTACAACAGAATGGGCATATCACCACATAAGTCTTAACTATATTAGTGCCAGCAGAGGTAGCACTGAACATATGGATGATTGTCCACATTTATCTGGCCAACAAACCAAGGAGAAAACTTTATGGCTGTTTTGCTTTCTGTGAGCCGTTTGTAGTTACTATCACGGTTGCACATTTCTTTGGAACCCCAGACCAAAGAGATTCATACTGCCAAATCTACCTGACATATATACCTTCAAAACGTTACATCAGATGAAACACCTCAGGGCCAGTTATAAAGGTTTTAACACCACATTGCTTTTAACAAACCTTTGACATTTCCCCATTTCATCATATTGCTTTAAATCAGATGAAAGACTATGTTGCCATCTTGCGTGGAACTGACATTAAAGGTGAGGATGGGATTTGCCTTCAAAGTTGTTTTCAGTTGTAGAAAAGTGTTGTAGTTAATGATGAAAGTCCCATATGTGATTCTGCAACAGCATTAGCATGACTTAATAAAACAAAGGTTTCTTTTTCAATGAAAAACCAGGACATTTAGGAGCGCTGCATCTTAAAATATAATCAGCAATCTCTCTGTTTAAGAATAAAGTAATGTCATAAATGTCAGACATCAACTTAAAATGGATTAACACATACTGCAGCCTTTCTCTCGCTCTGTATGTATGATAGATGATTGGTATCTAGGATGTCTTGGTGTCTCAGTTGGTCGGTGTGCATACCAAATACCTGCAGCATCCTGGGTAAAGGACTTTTATCATTCTGATCTGTCTCCTGTTCCTTCCTGTACCTCTCTACTCTGTACTGTCAAAGACAAAAATGTCAACAAAAGACAGGCAACTGCAGTGGCAAACATCCATGTTTGACTTAATACCGACTACTGGTCTGCCACATTCCATGGACAAACAATAGGATTATCATGAGGATATCAGATTGATGTGTTCATCTGTGGCACCACATCTTTACCAAAGTAAATAAGGCCATTAAGGTGCATAGAGATGGTGTGCCATGAAGATGACATCAGTGCCACACCTATGAAAAGGATACAAGCACATATACTGTGTTGATGTATGTCAATACTGTATACATAGGTAAGTTTGTCTACAATGAAAAATGAGCGTTACATAAGTGATGAACGTAAATGCTTTTAAAAACTAAATACAAGTAAATATAAGAGTCAACAGCCATGCTAGTGGCTCTATGAGGCTGTGCTTAGGCACAGCAGAGCTTTGAGCTAAATGCTAATGTCAGCATGATAACATGCTCACAATGACAATGTTAACATTGCGAGTTAAGATAACTAAAAAAATGAAATTACTTTGGATCACCAAAGTCATTAGGATTAATCTTCTTTGCACCAAGCCAATCCATCTGATAGTTGAGATATTTCAGTCTGGACCAAAGTGGTGGATCGACCAACAGACAGACATCGCCATCCATAGAGCCATCCCACTATAGCTTGGCTAAAAACCTTGAATAACTGTGTAATGTACATAATTTTAATATAAAACCAGATCCAGGTGGATTCCATATGTGAATCACTGCAAGAGTAACGTGTTACATATGAAATTCAAGCCTCCACTGTTAATGTGCATGATGAACATGGCTTTGAACCCTTTCCCTGCACTAAGCCCTCTGACCCCCTTCCACAGCTAATTTCCATTATATAAAATGATTTATAAAGATCAATTATACGTAGCGTGCAGGAGACTCAGGCAGGGATTAGCAGCCTTGCTGTGACCCACCTGGCTCAAGTTCTAACTCTTTCACATGTCCCTGGGGGACTCTGTCACACCAGCTATAAGTTTAACCAAAGCAAACACACAGAATCCCTTGTTTGTTGACTTTTACAAGATGTTGAATCTAGCCAGGAGAATGTGAGAGTTTGTCAAAAATGTGGCTTGATACATTTATGTAAAGAGTGTGGTTTGAAGGTAAAAACTCTTCATGTCGCGTTTCATGACATCAAAGTAGCTCTGCACTGAATTCCTGTGAGGTGGTGTAAAACATAAAGCTGCACACATTAAACGTTATAAAGAGAAATGTTTTTACATTATTCCGTCATTACGCTAGAAAAGTTAAAATTCACATCTTTCTTTTAAGATACATCAATGGAAGAGAGAATTATAGCTTCTAGCTTTCTGCATTCTTAAGCACCCATAACCTAAACCCACTGTCAGGTGCGAGAGCTTTTTAAACCCACCAAGTGTACAAAGAAAACACATTTGCCCACAGATGAGCTAACAGAGCTGGTTGTCTCTTTCAGTCCATCTGGTAACTTCTCTCACCAGGCAGCAACTGTTGCCAACTGCTCTCATGACCAAAAATCCACCACTGTGGTCCACCTAATGTCCATATATGGATCTTTGCCACATTGTCAGTGGATATTTCCCCACAGTGTTATTTTCAGTCATCACTCGAGTGGCCGTTTATCGTTATATAAGGAATGTTCAGGTCTTAATGTATTAAGTTTTTATAGAAGCGGTGATGGTAACTGGTATTCTGCAGGAAAATATCTGAGTTTTCTTATTTACTAAAACACAGTGTGTAATATAAGTATCCCATGTGAAGAAGCAAAAGTGCATATGTAGAAAAACCTGGCTTTGATACACAGTTAAGAAAGAGGGGTGAGTAAAAGAGAGAGGATGTCACTGAGGTTATTAAGTGGGCACCTCCCATCGCAGATGTTTAACTGAATCACTCCCATGACACCTCTGCGAGGCTCCTCTGAATCCCAGCGCCGCCACATCAACAAACATAAAAAGTTAAATATCTGGATCTTGATGGATCTCACCGCCAAGACTTTGGTTGATACATGAGAGGTAATTCAAAGCCTATCAAAGACACTTCATGTTGAGCCCTTTGACTGTACAGTAATATTAGAAAGTTATGGGAATATAAGGGTTCTTGTGGCTTATTTCTTGCTTGTTTCAGTCTAAGCTCCACTGACACACACATAAGACAGCAGCAGACAATAAAGCTTTGAAATAATTTCTCCTTTGGAGTCAAAGTCGGGGCAAATATAACATTGTGTGGGATGTTTGATATTGCCACGGAAACCCCATCTGTGTCCAATCACAACAAGGCCATCTGTTCAGCATAAAAAATGCCAAATTGACATGAGGAAGAGTACGGGAGATCAGGAAACTGTATTTTTGTCTATGTGTATTTGATACATACTGTACATATACGGCACATGCGGGCATGTAGTTCTGACATGTGCAATCACAACATGTATTTTTCAACAAACCACTGAAACTCTACCTGCTCACTCACTGTACATCGAATAAGACTGTAATGTACAAACTGAGTACTAGTGTCTTTGGGCCGGTTAACTTTAATTACCCAGTGGGCTGAAGTGTGATCTTCTTGCCAATGTGCTGTCATTCCTGCAACCCTTTTCATGCATCAGTAAAGAATGAATGGATGAATGAATGGGGGTGATGCTTGGACAGCCCCTGGTGGAGATTATGATAAAATGAACACTGTAAGTATGAGTCAGATCCCTAATTTGTTATGGTGTCAGCATCCTGACCTATACTGCCACCAACAGTTCAGAATGTAAAGTAGATATAATCCTTTGTAAAAGACAGTCCTGTGTGTCAAGATCTTTGAATATGATTTTTTTTCTTGGAAAAACTAACATATATTTTGCAGTGGTGTAATATAGAAACATTATGTGCTTCCATATAAGAATATGTCCTCATTTGATAAATAGGTTTTGAAGAATATCTATATATACATTTCAAATAAATGCTCTAAAATGGTCTTTTAACAGGTTTTACAACAAAAACAAACACTTTCAGAGGGAAAAAAGGCTATAACAGCAGAAAGAGTCCCAGAGCACTCATGTGTATCATACTCACTGTAGTTACACTGCAGTACACATGTCCTGTGAGCTGCTACCTGAATGGGCCAGGTCTCAAGGTACCTTGAGACCTGGCCCAAGTATCTGACCACTTTCAATTTTATTTCTCCACCTCATTATTTTTAAGAGGTTCTTGACTGTGTGTCAAGATACCTGCATACTGTGTGTAGGTTTCTACTCTGTAACATTCCCTCTCAGTGTGACAGTTGTGTGTGTCCAGTCTACTGGGAGAAGAAGAGTGCAGGCAGGTCACTTAGAGGTGAAGGATCACCAAAAACATATAGATATTGCACAAATGAAGTTCTAGTCAACTGTCATTTTCTTTCTTCCTTTACAGCCAACTATGAAACTCTTGGGGTTTTGAGGGCAGTTCCATAAAAGGTGAACGAGAATGCTTTGATCACATGGCTGTATCAAGAAAACTCCTCAATCTCATAGAAAAAAATGCCAAAACAAGTTGAAGAAGCTACTCAGATGCACAAAGACAAGTCAAGTTTTGAGTTTTTAATGTATGCACCTATTTCTGAGTTTGTGTTTTGTACTGTCTCTTGTGTATGTGTTGCTGAGTTTTATGTATTTTAAAGGCCCATCTAGGGACGGGCATTGCAAATTAGCATAGGCTATAAATGCTGTGGTGTGTGGCATTGGTTCATGCTACATACCTGTTCCTATACAAATTAAATAACATTAAATAATACAATATTTATGCCATGTGCAAAATGTGAAAATAAATATGACAAAAAAGTGAACGAAGAATCATTCTAGAGAAGTATAGGGTTTTTCCATAGTGGGGGAGGAAGTCGCTCTGAGCCATGCCATGAACGGCCGCGAGCAGTCGAACCGTGCTGAGTGTTTTTTCCACTGCACTGCACAGCAAGGTAAAGTTGTTTACCTTGTTGATGTGTTGGAGGTGTGCTGGTCACAAACCGCAGAAAGAGCCTGTTGCCTGCAGCCCTATGCAGCTCACTGTGGCTGTAGCTGTTTGTACGATTCTGATTCCTCCCTGCAATATTTAAAACTGATCTGCTGACCAAATAGCGCAGAATATGTCCATACAGTGTTGCCAGATTGGACTGACCAATATATATATATATATATGTAATTCCTAATTATTATTGTAGGGTAGCCATTGTTTATGTTATTGAGAAGAAGTACTGATTGTCTAAACTTGTGCCAACCACGACCCACATACAATATGACTCATTTACTGTAGTACCTTATTTCACATTGTCATTCAATTGCATTGAGGCAGTTTTGGGATCTCAGGCAAGGCTCCTCTAATGCAAATATTTTTGCATCGTCAGGGATCATTAAACTCCAGCGAAGACTGATTTGCTGGGTGTTTTTTTTTTTTACTTACGCTGACTAACTATTAACAGTACATGTAACAATAAAATTAAGTGTCGCTGGAGTTTTGACCTCTTTTAACAATTTTAAAAAAAAAATATTTGCTCCCTGCTTTTCACATGACATGGCAGTTTTTTCCCTACAAAATACGTTCCTGTGAGCATGTTTGTTTGCAGAGAACGATGACATGATTTTAAAAACAGTGTATTGCGTTCATTAACAGCATTTAAAGGCGGTTCATGCATGAGATGTGAAAATTTGGATTTCATACGGACTTTCAGTATCATTTACACTTTATGTGACATTCTTATTCAAAGTGACAGACAGTGAGTGAAGAGGTAGGAGTTCATAAGGACATCTATTCTACACTTCATGACACCCTGATCTGGCATGAAAATTAAACCCGTTACTGAATGTGATGGAAGATGAAACAGCTATTTAGATTTTTTATTTGTTTCTAGAGAGAAACACTTTCAAATCCAAGCAATGAACCTTCCCCTCAAATCTTAAAAATATTCTATGAGGAAAAAAAGTATGCCATTGCCTCTGGCCTTACTTCCTCCGTCTTCATGGTGTTTCGATTTGGTCTCCAGATTGCTTCACTCGCTTCAGATTTGGCCTTCTAAACACCTTCAAAAGTCACGAACTGGATCTGAGGGTCAGCAGCAGAAAATAAGCTAGGTTTACTTTTCTCTCTGCAATCTTCAATTCGGGTGTGGATGTGTTGCAGGCAAATACAGCAGGAATACAGAATGTATTTTATTCTGTATCCTTTGTGGATTAGAGCAGATCACAAAGTCTGCAGAATACTTTTGCATGACTTTTCATACCAATCTCTGCAATTCCCCGTGAGTTCAGGCAGTGCATACAAGATCATAATTTGACTTTGGTGTAGTTAGAGACGTAAATAGATATAATCTTGGAAGGGGGATTAAGACGAGAGTACAGCATTTGATCTTCAAAGGGCTGGAGGTTATCTCAGGTAAAATACAAGTGCGTTTAGCTTCCATAAAAATTCTGACACAGAGTTAAACTTGTGTTCATTTCCATTACAAAGACCAGTACCCCTTTCTCATTCTTGGCCACCTTCACCTCAATATCGTAGCGCTTATCATCCACTGTGTCAATCTTTCAGTGCAAATCCTTACAGAGCCCCTGTGAAGAGAACAGACTCAGGCTTCTTTAAACCACTACGGAGTGCTGAAGGGAAAGGGAGAAAAAAAATGGAAAGAAAAAGAATGATTCATCATCAAATGGCATGTAAAAGCATCGGCTTTAAAATTTCACTCAGCTGTCACCTAGACAGGTAGCAGGATGTCTTTTAAAGTGGATTTTTAGAAAGAAAAGTATACAGCAGAGTGAGAGATGCTGTGTATCTGAGAAATACGTCGGAACAGTTGCGGCAAGAAAGTGTCTATTTGATATTATAGAATTTATCCACATATGAGCCTATTCTGAACTGGTCAATGTCTTTTGGTAGAGTGAAATGATATTTGTCAGTTGAGTGACAGCGATGACAAATCAGAAAAACAAATGCAGTATTCTACAGAGAACAATACAGAAACTGGCCAACGATGACACAAAATAGGATTGTCACAAGAATCCAATTGCCTGTGAGTCTACAGTATGAGCATGGCACAGACTTGTATGGATACAAGTTTATCCATAGTTAATATTATTATACTGACTATAGCAGCTTTAAGAAACTGTATTGTTTAGATTTTACTTTCAACCAATCAGCAAAGATCCATGATAAACACTCATACCTACAGTATGTGCAGAGTACCTAGTCATCACACAGACCAGACCACAATTGTTTTAGATAATTAGAACAGTTATATAGCATCTGAGACATACAGTATACTGGTTTTTGAGCTTGATGGTTCCTTCTTGACTGGTTTGGCAAACGCAAGGTTTGCAGTACCAAAGCTTTCAGCCACATCTCATCATGTCGTTCTCAGCAGAGCTTATATGGAGATGCTAACCATTTCCATGACAACTGAACAACTCCATCCGCTAAGGTAGGTACTGTATGAACAAAAAGGCAGGCTAATAAATAGTGCCTTTAAAAGGTTTACGTTTTATTTCATGCAGGCATATGATGTTTTTTGTGTCATTTGTAAAGGCGGCGACTTTTAGCAAATGCAGGATATCTTGATCTTTTCCATGTACTTATGGTGCAGCTGTTCTGTACCTGCAGTCCCCGAGCAGGAAGGTTGAGAGCACTTACTCTCTCTCTCCTTTATCACTGCCTCTGCAATCTTGCACTTCTAGTGAGGTCTCGGACCTTTAAAGCAGCTTGCCATGCTGATTAACCATGTATTAAGTTTATAGTGCATAGTGGAGACAGTGAGCACTATTCACTCAGCACGCAGTGTATGGCACTTCGATTCCAAAGCACAAGCCTCCATTAGACTCATGATGCCAGAGGCTGCTGAGTCGATTGCCCTTCAGTGATAGCCTGGAGGGATGTAACCCACTACAGATAGGTTATTTGGATATGAACAGATAAGGCACTCCACGAAGGCATCTGAAATGGAGCGGTAATATTTTTTTATTTTTCTCACAGCATAGAACTGTCACAACATCGTAGATAATTGCAAGCAAAAATCCCCCTGGACTTAAGTTGCAGTAAGGATCTTTTTATCCCCCAAACATCTAAACAGCTGGCAGTGTATCAGAGCCTATTGCCAGACCTGCTGGTGGGGGATGCACACACACACACACATGAAGCAGCTCCACACTCTTCCATCGTTACTGACTTGTCTTGTCAGCTCTTTAAACTGGAAATGCTCCTATACACCAAACAAATTGTTCAAAAGGGTCAAGTGAAAACAAAACATAGCTTAGTCAGTGGTATGTGTGGCTGTGTTGGTCACTGTCATCACTTCTGTTTTGTGGAAAATGTCAACAGAATCTCAATCCCTATATTCAATAGCTTATTTATTAGCAATTTAATATTGTTTTGATATGAATATTAACACTGGAGGGTCAGATTCTGCTGTATATGTCATATAAATGTATCTATACGCTTTATCCTCTTTTCAGTATTGCTACCAGCGTGTAAACAAAATAGTTTTAGTCCACAAGGTCCACTTATTAGATTCTTCTGGAGCCTTCAACCACATCCCAGCTCTGGAAAAAGCTAGCAAGTGAACAACGAGAGAAAATTATTTTGTAAAACTACTATCTTCAAGGTCAAGAATGAATTTACAACAACTTATTTTAAAAGATTAAGAATAAAAAAGTGTTTCATTTGATTATTTTTATGATTATTTATCTCAAGTTTGGTGTTATTGTTACTGTCAACCTTTTAGGTGGTGGGTCATTGACAGGAACAAGCACATGTTACTCAGGAACAACTGAATAATAAAACAAAAATTGTGACAGAATTAGCTTCTAGTAAGTGTACGTTTTTGTACTGAGTTACTTTTAATGATTTCTACTGTTTTACACCACTGTTTTAGCTGTTAGCAACTTGTAATTTGGTTCAGACATTCATGTTCCCCTCAGGATGAATCGTTATCCCTTTGGTGATCCCTTAACTTTTCATTTAGCGCCATCATCAGGTCAAATTTTTAATTTGTTCACTACTTTGGTTTATGACCAAATAGCTTCAAACTATTTCCAGCAACATCAGTTGTGTTTAGTGCTAATTAGCAAATGTTAGCATGCTAACACATTAAACTAAGATGGTGAACATTATACTTACAGCATGTAAGCATCGTCATTGTGAGCATGTTAGCATGCTGACATTAGCGTTTACATCAAAGCATCACTGTGGCTAAGTAGAGCCTCACAGAGCTGCTACCATGACTGTAGACTCTTAGTCTTGTTCATTTGTGTGCATACACCCCATTTTACTATATTTCTGGTTGAATTTGGTTACTTTTACTGCTTCCTCTTGAGGACCAATAAAGTTTCATCACATTTTTTAAAACTGAGAAATAACTTCAGGCTATTATTAGCAATGGACTGTAAAAATACCAATTCAAAACTGAAGACAAAACCACAGACAGAGACAAAAAATCATTAAAACAACCCTCTTAATTCAAGGTGCTTGGGGATTAAATAGCCTGGACAACCTGGCTGACAAAAGAGGCATCACCAGGAGCAAAAATAACAAATCAAGACCAATAATTGTTCTTACATGCCCCGTGTCAATGCGGAGGACAACAAACAAACACGTCAGGAGCAAGCGAATCATTTGCCAACTGCGATCAATAACAAGGACATTATTAAGGAGATGACTGATTGAGATGCACGACAGTGTGACAGGCAGACAATCACCCCTCAGACAGGTTGCCCTTGTTTAGATTTCCTGATGGAGAGAACCAACACAGTGCAATAAGCAATTGGCTGGCCTACATTCACAGCTGTGGCATGTCAGCCCATATGGCAGGTATAATAAGATCGTGAGACTTGATTATGTAATATTAGATTGTGTACTGTAAGATATTTTATTAGCATTATTGTAAATTATAATGTAAAATTAACAGTCAAACATTAACATAATGTTACTATGCATACTGTTATTTTCATTAGCACCTATGTAATATAGCATTGATCCTCACACATGCTCAGAGAAGACAGCCAATATCATTACATGTTCGACCCATAAATGGTTACAAGCTACTCTGATTTAACATACATCACATTGATTCAAGGAGCCTTTGGGCTGAGGCAGCATTGATTATCAGGATGTAATTGTGTTAGAGTCCCATGGCCATACTGGTCTCCTTTCCTACACGTCGACCCTGGCCCCAGCTGTATCTTGTCCTAGGATTTGTACAGAAAATGCTATTACAGCCACCTCTCCGGGGACCAGATCGACAAGGTCCTCGCTGTCTCGGCTCGGGATAAAAAGAGCTGACCCCGTCTCCCTCATCACAAGCAGAGATGAGGGTACCTGAGAGGGGGACGAAAGTTCACCCTGCAGGTTAATAGGGTCCTTGGATGAAATCATGTGTATGATACAAACTAAAAAAAGTGGAGGTGAAGAAGTTTTAAAAAAGATCCTATGATTTCCTGGCTCTTTGATTTCCTCTCCGTCTTTCCTACTTGTGTGGCTGATTGCCCTTCAGATGTTTTGAAGGGGAACATTAACTTGTAGGAGATAAGATTTCATGCTGTAATTGAGGCTTAGGGAACATAATGGTGTCTCAGCTACGGTGCCTGCTGCACCAAAGACCGGCACGAGGCAGCTGAGTAAAGAGGCCGTCTGCCTTAATGTCACCAGTGTGACATTACACGCAGGGATTGAACTTGTGACCTTCATTGTGACACATAGTTCGGCTGGTTCTAGTGGCCTTATTAGCTCCCCTGAGCTGAAACACATAGTCACAACCACACACACAATAAGCTGTGTACTGTATGTCACAATGTCATGGACCAGGATGTGGCCATCTTGTTAGAAGGTTACAATACATTACACAGAGACTCTTGACAGGAGCTCATTTTTCTCTTTTTCACACAAATACAGACACACACACACACACACACACACGCACCTCAGGTTGCAAATGAATAAGAATCAAAAGGACAGGAGGGGAATGAAGTCAATGCCCCATTTTACAGGCAAACGATCTGACACCAATAAAATGCAGCTTTATTGGGAGAATTTCTCGCTTAAAATATGAGGGAGGATATGAGCTGTGACATCCAGGAAGACTGAGCGAGGTGCTGCTAACACCAGCGACATGCACACGTAAAATACACACACATAAAAGCAATCAGGCAAGTATGAAGAAGATTTGACCTATTTGTATTCATGATCACACATACAGTACATTCCTATTGCAAGCGTTACCCACTAGACAATTAACTCTGAACAATAACAATAATCTTTGATTATTACAAAACCACTTTAAACATGAAAACAAAACTCTCAAAGAATAATTGCATCTAGTTTAATAAAACATTACCCCATAACTTACTTTTGAGTGAGTTCTGTTCGAGAGGAGTATTAAACTGTGAAATAGACTACAGAGAAAGGGAAGATTACATGTTCCGGTAATTGATTTATGGGCAGATGCTGATCTGTACTTGGGAAATACCAAATTGCAAATAGCTGGTAACTAGCTATTTGTAGGTTTTGTCAGGGTGTGTAGCCAGGAACAGCAGGAGAAGGACCCAAATGCAGACAGTAGAGGAGGTTCAAAGAAGTTCCAAAGATTTATTTTAAATGCTTACTTGTTGATACAGGTAGGCAGGCAAAAAAGAAGGCAAATCCAGGTACGGGAAATCACAAGAGAACTAGAAATTAGTTCAATACAGGAACAATGCACGAAGAGCACAGAACACATTTGAACACATGACAATGAACTGACAGAGAACAAAGGAGAAGGACAGGTATACATAGGGAAGGGCTAACGAAGGAATCAGGGGCAGGTGTGCACTGGAAAACAGGTGTGGCTAATTAACAGACACAAGGGCAGAACAAACAGGAAAGACAATACGTCAAAATACAACAGGGAACAGACAAATACCACGGATCCTGACAGGTTTTATTACATGTCATCATCTGAATTGAACTGCACCAGCTATTTGTAAAACTACTAAGTATTTCCTAAGTTACAGCTAACAACTAGCTAGCTAGTTTCAAGCTAGTGATCAGTTTGCACGATTAAAACTAAAGGAATGTCTTAGCTAGTAATTACTAGCTAAGTAGTAATGTCTAAACTGGCTTTAACATAACTTCCAAAAATAACAGTTTTAAGAGGGCAAAAGATATATTAAGATATAACTTAACTGCCAATCCTTTGTAAATGAAGGTAATACTTTGTTTCATACAGTTTTAGAATGAGTGGCAAATATCCAATCATGTTAACCTAGCCAATGTTATTTCGCCATCAAACGTAATTTAAGGTATTTGTGCTATTTTTGTAAAATGTAGTTTAAAATCTGTCAGGTCAGATGTCAACCATATTGCATATTACCTCTTTAATCTAAATGTCATATGGAAGCAAACTAACATTAGTTTTGTCAGTTTTGATCTCACTTTTGCAAAACACTACAGGCTACAGTGCTAATGTTGCAGTAGTCCAGTTATTACAGAGAAAAACACGGAAGCTGCGTATAAAGGCAGATATATTTCACCCGGAAAATCTATTTTAGTTTGGTTTAAATATGATATTGACTTTTAATTGTTTTCAGTTATTGCAGCACAAGCAATAGCTTTAAGTCATTGACCTAGACTCACAAGCTGACCAGTCAAAAACCTTTGAACCTTTGGAAACTGCAGACTGCATACATCAGTCTGGGATCATTGCCAGAGAGGGAAAAAATGAGCCAAATACAAAATAACAAAAGAAACGTGATGTTTTGAGATGTTTTTCCACAATAATGTGAATGCCACTCAGGGCACTTCTCATATTTGTCTCCCGTACCACCACTTGTCTCACTGAATGTAGGTTAGACTGTTTAAAGTGCCGCTTTCTGTCAACCCTGCGCAGAATTTTTAAATCAAGCACGTTTCTTTGTGAATGACTCATAATGACATGTACTACTAACTATGCAAGCTGTTCTTATTTGGACAATATCCAGCTCCTTTAGTGTCTCACTGTTACCGCATGAAAGCAGGTCTGGGAACCAGAGAGATTAAGAGTCAATAATTTTGGCGGGGTAATCAGCCCACACCACATCCCCAATGTCACCTACCCCCCTTTTGCCCACCTCCAAAGACAACACTGGCTGTGGATGTGCTTATGATCAGGTGGTGCAGTCGTAAAGCCTCATAATTGTTTAATGGTGCGTTTTATGAGGCTACACTGTGAGTCAGTGCAGCCTAAAGGCTCTGAATTCCAGACGATAACACGTTGGGTTCGGTAATGCGAGGTTAATCACAGGTGGATATTAGTTCACTGTGGGGGTACGGGCAGCTGCTGAAGGTGTGTGCAGCCTTGGGTGGAGGAAAAGCTGCATCCAGAGCTTTCTGCCCGTCTGTCTGTGTCAGGCCGACCTTGCTGTCTGAGCACAAACAGACATCAGAGGGGATGGGGACATGCTGCTTCCCTGCAAATACTACACACAATTGCAGATGAGCTTGAGAAGATGCTCACTCCTATGCACACATTTACACTGATACACACATACACACACACTCGCAGATACGTATTGTGTGTGTGCACATAAAAGATTTGCTGAGGTAGGAATCTGCACGATGCTTTGTTCCGTGATCAAAAATAACTGTTCCGCAGCTGTCTGTGCGCAGTGATGCAAGGTAACCTGATACTGTCCCACAGTGCTGTTCTGCATGAGCTGAACAGGCCCCTGTAGACAGTCCCCAAACACATGGCAAGTCACACACACACACACACACACACACACACACACATACAGAGTCTCACACACACAGACACACCAAAGCAGTCACAAAAACTAAATGTATGAGCTCTTGTATACATATACAGTGACACACACACACACACAAATAGACAAAAACTAATGAAGCCGTGTATCCACATGTAGTATACAGTATATCCACACCAACATGCACACAGACACACACACACACACACACACACAGTGCACCATAATAAACACAATCCTCACTCCTAAAATTAAACTTCTTTGAAGAGCTAATATTTTTCTTATTAAATCCAAAGTAAACTTTTATATTTTTTATCTTGCTACATGCTGATATAACTCAATATTGGCTTACTCCGAAGAGGATTTTCAGGTTTTGCTGAAATGTGCCTTATTGGTGTAAGAAATAAAAAGCTTTGGTACACTTGGAAAAAATGACCCCCCCCCCCCAAATGTGCATTACTGTCTGTTTGATTTTGGACAAACACAGATGTTGAACTGTACAATGTGTGCGCTCACTCATCTCGCTTACAGATCATTGGGATCTGCATTGACTGAAGTGGAAGCCTGTAAAGGTGTCTGAAACCACACATACACACTAGCCATCACTTCAGATCACTTATGCTGCAGGTGTTTGGGAGTTCAAAGGAAAGTGAAATGGTCTGACTCCTCAAAAGGCTATTAAGCCACTTTATGGATTTAGATTTAGATACTTTAGATTTAGTACTGACATCAAATCTGTGAGAGCAATCAGATACAAATATGCTACTTTGTTCACTTCAAGAAATCTAAAAAGGCATTTAAAAACGCATCAAAGAGCCACCATCAAAATATTCTTTTGGGAGGCCTCTGATAAGTATCGAGATCTGGTTTGTTTCCTTCTTGCTTTGAAATTAATTCACTAAAATAGATCAGGATGTGGCAAACAACAAATGAAAAACTTGAGAACAATGCCTTGAGGCTATTTCAACATAGTCATTAAACAGCCTATGTCAATACAATGTCAATACAATAAATACAGCTAGCACAATAATGACAATAACATTAGCTACAGCAAAATTCAGTTATACACCAGAAATGGCCAGTTCTACCTACTATGTGATTTGGAGATAATTGGAAATTAGTTTATGTCTTTTCCGAAACCCAATATATGTGACAAACACAATATGTAAATCCATGACAGTCTAGCCCAGTGATTTCCAAACTTTTTCTGTCACGCCCCTGTTTGGAAGCTCAAACACGTAAATTGCTGGAATTTTTATCAACGGTTAACAAAATTGCACAATTTGAATTAGTTTCTCATTAGTTTCCCTTGAGCAAATGACCATCATGTACTTGTCCATACTTGTCCTTTTGTTTTCTGAATAAATCTTGCTAACCATCTTGAGTGCCTTGCTATAGCACTCCTGTCTGTGTACTGCTCCCAAATAAATCGAAACTTAAATTCAACTTAAGTTTCATCCCTCATCACGTATTGTCCCCCCTCTCCCCATCTGTCTCTCCGTCCAGTAAAGGTGAAAGTGCCAAACTAATTAGAAATTATTACAATTAGAAATGCATTTATAGTTACAGTACAAACTGCAAGATAATATGTGCATGCATCTGGTAATCCCACGTGGGCTGGAGAGGCATGAATGCATGACACAAAAAGAGGAAATTAAAAAAGTCTCCACACATACTGTACATTACACCCACACAGGCTCTGCGTTGTGATGTATCAGAGCGAAGGAGTTAAGCCTCCTAATCAGATGACAGAGACTCAGCAACCACGGCGTTAAAACTAAAGGCCTGCAGCTTGGCTCTCATGCATACGAGCCATTAGGCTAATCCTGACTACGAGGTACATTTGAGTGGAGATTTGATGCGTCGTCAGGTACGATGGCGGCGACTGAGGCCTCGCTCACATCTCTGCTTCTCCCTGCAATGATTTCCAGTCAGTGCAATGCAGCTTTGATGATCTCCATGTGGTTTTAGTCAATGGAGACAATGCCACACATTATCAGGGGATACTCTGGATGGATGAAGCTATAAAGAGAAAAAAGTGAGAGTTTACTTTGGAAACTCCAAGCGGTCTCCATCTAATAACTCACTGCTATATCCGAGGCCAATAACACAGCTTGGTTATTTGTTTGGATTTATTCAGAGATGCAACCAGATATGAGTGTGAAGAGAAATGCTGCATGACAGTGAATTAGGTTATGCAAATGAGGCACAGTAATAATATGATATAACATCCATTCTCCCCATCCATACCTTAGACTTGACTAGTGGGGTTCTAATTGTAATTAGATTGGATTTACATAACGATTACCCATTAACTAGGTCCCCGGTGACCCCTCACTGATGGCGCCAACTGGTTCCCCAATCCCCACATATACACACACACACACACACACACATACACACACACACACACACACACACACACCATCTCTCACGCCATTACTTTGAAGTCTGTGGGCGGTGTGACTGCTTAGCGACTGGCCGGGAGGAGTGTGCCATTAACACGCAGAACAAGTCTGATAATATCGCCGTATAAAAGTGTTGTCAACAAGCGTTAAGTCATCAAGTAGAGATGATGTGTGAATTTTAATGGTCCCTTCATAAGAATTTCTGTTCCTTCAAAGTAAAATGCTGCTTGATTTAAAGGCGCAATCAGCAATTTATTTGGCTAAATGTGGATACATTTGCACATGTTCTGATGCACACATAAAAATATTTGATCTAGGAATTAAACCTCATGATGGTTTCAATTAATACACATGTAAATTAACCTCAACATGCAGGTGCACAGCTCATTTATTAACATAAAATAAAAACTAACCAACATGGCATAACAGTGGTTCAATAAAGGGTGCCATACTACAACTTTGGACAGCATTTTCACATGTCTTTCCTCCCAAATCCAAATCAACAAACATTATTTCTCGAGCCGTCTGAGGGTTACCCCCACTTCCCTGCTCCCTCACAGAAGGTGGCACATTGTTTAACACGGATGAAAGCCCTGAATCGGTTGTGTGTCCTGTGGGAGGAAGGAAAGAATCAGGGGGCCTCCTCCCTTATCTCTTGACACACTTACACACACATGCTTGATGCCTTTTTCCTCTGAACTGGGGCAAATTTCAAACAAATCTCCTCCGCCTATCACATCCTGTCCTTTGCAGTTTACACTGGGAGCGAGCAAGGAGGAGGAAGAAGAAGAAGAAGAAGAAGAAGAAGAAGAAGAAGAAGAAGAAGAAGAAGAAGAGCGGTCTTGGAGCTGACCTAAAAACAACTCCTCACGGACGTTCTCCATGTCTCAAAGACACAGGGCCACACTATCAAATATTTACCAAAAAGCTGTACCCGATCACTGTGCAGAGGGGGGGGCGTGTTTGGTAAGAAAAGGTCTTTGAAAATGATTCAAAAGCATCTGTGCAGCAGTACATTGGAGCTCCCTCTCTCTCCGGTCTTTGAATGGTGATGATGGTGATGTGGAAAGAAAGAAAAAAACTTCCTTTCTTTCCCACTTGCCCTCAATTCAGATGAGTGATTATATGGGCCAGTATAGAGTCTTTCAGTGTGACGGATGCTAGCTGTAATTCTTTCAATGCTCTGGGATCATGAGAGAGCATTTGCATATGTATGATCAGGCTACACAATAAGTAATCTCGCCAACACATGCATGGATTCACTACACACCAGTGACTTAAGCCCTTAAACCGAATTTCACATATTCTTTGCAATTAAGGTGCGTTTTTGGATGTTTGGCTATTTTGGATTACCCTTACTCAGCATGTGTTTGATAACGCTGACAAGGGAACTCTGGAAACCATATCACTCATATGAATATGAGTCAAAGTACTCAGTGGTGCGCAACCAAGCTTTTTCCAGCCTTCGAGGCAACACTGTTACAGTAACATCTAAGTTGCATTACTCATCCTGGCCACTAGGGGGTAGAGGTCCTCTGCTTTGTGTAGCTCCACAGGCGTTGCAGGGAGAAGAGGAAAACTGATGCCATGATTTCAAATGAGCGGCCTTGTAAACATGCCACAGACAGTTGTTAAAGATGATAATGGAAACGGGGGGTGCCATAGAGCACAGCACAATGAATCCATTTTCCAATATGCATAAAGAGAGGGGAAAGGAAGCCGAGGGAGTTCCAGTAGCCTAACTACTGCAGAGGTAAAAATTTTGATTTTATGTCGTCAAGTAGGAGCTTTTACAATGCGGCCGTCTTAAATCCTTCAACCCCCTGACAGCATAATAGCCTCACTCACTTCTTGTAGGCAATTATTGTAGCTTTTAATTGCATTGTTGTGGAAAGCGACATCTCTGTCACTCAACTGTGCATTCGCTCAGTTCATGCTGCTGTCACTCAGACCTGCCAGGTGTTCGTTTGTGCGTATGTTTTCTTTCCTCTGTATATCTGTGCATGTGTGTGACTGAGTGGCAGTGACACATCAACTCCTGTGCGGGGGTGACAGTTGATTTGCCTTTCTACAGGTGACACAGTGTTGTCACCCACAAAGTCTGTGTCATCTGTACAGGGACAGTTCAAAAATGAGTCTTCTCTCCTCTCCTCCACCCTGATAAGATCTTGTGTACTGTCACGAGAATTGACAGGAGGCGATCCAGGCTAGAGGCCGCTGCTGGCTGCCTGTGGATCACTGTCAGTTTCGGCCAGTATGTCCATCACAGGTCTGACCTCAGGAAGGGAGGCTTGGGCTGGAGGCTAGGGAGCCGAACATAGAGCTGCAGGAAAAATAGAAGAAGTTGATGGATGGAGATGAAGCAAAGATAGGCAGCCGGAGAGAAGGATGTATTGGATAAACGAAGATAATTCTATATGACATGATAAGGAGGAGAAAGCGCTCACGGACAGAGGACGATGGACTAGACTGGAGGCAAGAGGACGCATGAATGAGGATGAAATAGTGATTTAGAAAAAGATTCTGAATCATATCCATTGTGGAAGATGCTGCACACTAGCATCCATCCAATAATTGTGGAAATGACAAAAGAAACAACAAAGAATAACACTTAAACCTGCAATAACTGATTTATGTTAGCAAATATTTGCCTTTACACACATCCAGCAGTTACCAACTGTCGTGTTTCTGGACACCTGATGAATGCAAGCCCAATATTCACTCTCTTTTAGCTCTGTTTTTAGGAATATCTCTAGCTGCTAAATGCTCCACTATGTTCCCCAGCTAGCTGCTAACTGTATCTGTGAGAGTGAACCAAAACAGTAACGTTATGGACCGGACAACAAAACAATGAGCTGAAACTCACTATGAACCTCTGTAAAGCTGAGGGGCGCTGCAGATTCAGGTGATAATTCTCTGTAGGTTCATCACTACAAGTAACCATGTTCATAACCAGTGGAGACTCTAAGAAGTTACTGGTCAAGAAATAGTCCAACACATAACACCCATAAAACTGCAAATTGTTGTTTTTACAATTTTTAAAATTTTTTTGGAAGTTGGATGCCTCATAATCTCCTGCAAACCAAAATACATATTTACCAAAAAGTGCTTTTTGTCTGCTCCAGATCTGCCGGATTAAAAATACAGCTTTTGCTGAAATATAATGGTGGTGGAGGTACAGTATATGAGCATCAACACCAATGATGAGCCTTATCAATCCAAGCACACATAGTCCATTAGCAGGCGCAAAGACTTTGAGCTGATTAATTGATTTTTAATTGGCTTAGGCGACGCGGCGGCCACAGGCACAGCATGATGGCTTTATGGGGGGGGAATCAGTTTGAAAACCCCTGGCCATTGTTATCCCCTACACACACACACACTGGTACTGCACTGGTAAACCCCCTTGAGTGTGGCTGTGATGATGTTAATTGAGAGGTAGAAACTCCATGCCCCTCATGCCATGCAGCTCGCATGGAACAGGATAATCATCGGGACTATGCAAAGCATCCCCCTCCCCGGCCCACAATCCTTTGCTGCCAGGAGTTCTCAGGGGCTTTTCATCCCTTAGCTCCGCTCTGACAGAGCAGCCTATTAAACTTGCCTTTATTATACAGGGTCCTGATACACCCTAAAATAAAGTCTGGGACGACTATCACAGATGCTGTTGGTTTTATTTCCACCCCAGCCCGCACTGCGCGTCATCTCGAGAGCTGTATACTATAAACTATTACCATTCTAACGTCATTATTCGAACATCACACCTCTGCAAAAGCAAGCACACATGCAAATGCACAACCAATATAACTAAACGTTTTTTTCCACATAATTTTCTCAGCGCTTCATCTTCCGAGTTTATAAGTCAAATTTCGATATGTGAAAACCTCCCTGAATGCAAGGCACCGTGTTAGGGTGAGGAAGGCACAAAATGAAATGTGACTGGGTACGGTTCACTATCTGATACCCCCAAACTTCTTCACAGAGAGGAGCACCGTTATAACTTTGAGGAGGGGCTCCAGTGTTCTGATGCAATCTCTGAGGTAAACACGAATCCGAGACGTGCTGGTGAAAGTGATGATTCATCCTGGAGACATGGGACATACCGTAAAGGCAATTATCAGCATACAAAACAGACATTGTTGATACACGAGCTGAAGTGTACTTTGCAGAGTGGAGTATATTAGCATTAGTCATTTCTCCTAAAGCAACAGCGCAAATAGGCCCGCTCATATACAGGAAATTGGCTAATAATGGAGAAAAAAAAGATCTTTTGTTGAGGAAGCGATTCAAGAAGCGGTATCATTACTACAAGCCATCACATTCACTACTGAGCACATTATGTTGCAAGAGTAAACATATCAGAATATCACATATTCTGCTACCACATTGCAGTTTGAGTGTCTTGATATACTGTGCCCTATTTACACTGTATATCTAATGTAAAGAACTGGCAGTATTACATATTATCCAAGGCCAGTCTTATCTGTTTTGGTATTTTTCTGAGATTGGGAATACTGCCTGAACAATAATTACACTTCCACTCAGCTGCTTAGCTGAATGGGCACTGTGAAGCGGCAGCAGAGTGAGGGAGGCCGGATGCCTCTCAGCATTAACTTTCTCTCTGTGAAATTCTGCAAATGAAGAGGATTTCAGTGTTGCCAGAAACTAAACGGGTTGAAGTAAATCACGTGGTCAATAAGCCTGACCTAATGCAGTGACTAAACTCCACTGACATACCTGCTCACACCCACTGATCTTCCTCTGATTCCAGCTCCTGCAGATTCAGTAATAGACCCTGTGTGGTTTTAAAAATGAAGCTTCAGGGTGAATTTCATGTTTGCAGAAAATGATATTTCTCTGTAGAATTTTTCGCCTCCATCAGGAACCCCTTTTTTTCTCCTCCAGATTGTAGCAGAAACAGCTTTTCTAATCCCCAAGGAGGGATGAATTTAGGACACATTCTCATTTTGCTGCATTTCTTATTATCACAACTGGAATTTAATGTGAAAGTTACATTGAAGCATAACACTGCTGATCAGGAATACCAATAAAGTGTTATCTCAAAGTCGTCGTGTTTCTTTGTCCATGTAATTGTTGTTAGCATCCAACTCACAACTGAGGAATTACAGCAGTCGATGAGTGTTTGAAAAGCTTCAATTTCATCCTCCTTTCTCTCTTTTTCCCCCTCTGCAATCAGTATCTTTAGAACTGCCCTGATTTCCATCTTTTTTCCCTGAGTGGGTTCAACATTAATTTTGTTTTTGGTGGTGAATATGTATTGGCATTAATCACAGATGATAGAAATTTGCAAGTTTAATTCTGCCCTCTGAAATCTCAGCTGCACACTGGCTGCTTATGAATCCCCCACAAACATTTGCAATAAAAAATAATCACAGCCAGATAAAACGCCTTGATGATAACTCAGTGATTTCAAGTGCACTTAATGGTCTATTGTCTAAATTTGTCAAGCGCTAAGAGTTGTTTTGTTGTCTCTTAGAGTGGTAATTAGCCAAGTGCAGTCTGTCCTCAAACACCATATCTACATGACTCAGCTATTTCAGCCAATTTCTCACCAGACTGTCACAACAATGGAAGCTAATGAAGAAAATGGGCATCTCAAACATCCTCTTTTCAAAAACTCACAATTACAAATGCTGCACCCTTTGTCACAGCAGTACAAACTCTACTTCATGACAGGTTTCTTCACCTTGTTTATTGTGTTATTTGAAATATTAAGTCCTCTGGTACAGCTGTTCCCAACATGTCTTTGTCTGATCTACCCCCACAGCCCTGTCAGATGACCTTTCATGGAGATGACCCGCCATGTTAAAAATGTATTCATTTGAATAGATTTTAAACTGGATGTTCTTTAACAATTTACAACAGTATAAGAGTTTATTTTATAAACAAAATTGGTGTAACAATATGTTAACAATATGTTACACCAATTTCTTCATACAGTTGAACTGTCAGTGTTTAGGTCAGTTTGGTAAAGTTTGCATTCATGCTACCACCATTTGGAGTGGCAGAAGCTGGACATTTCAGCTGTTTATCCATTACTTTTAGCTAACTGTTTCAACCATTTATTCATTTCCTTTGACTAACTGTTTAGACTTCTCTGCTCTCTTGCTGACTGCTTTTCATAGTCACAAGACACAGTTTTCAGCTGACTCAACATGTGAATACAAAAAAATCACATAATCATTTTATTTAGTTGAGCTACTCCACAATCTTTCCATGTACCCCCTGGCAACTGCAAACATGCCCCCTGGGGTACCCCTGGTTGGGAATCACTTCTCTGTGTTATCTACGGTATATCCAGGGAAGGCAAGAGTGCTAGAATATTTTACTCCAATAAAAGTAATGTCACTTTATAGACATTTGATTTGTGGTAAAAGTACTTGTGTAAAATGTAGTTAAATAAAAGCAAAAAGAAGTTTAGTCAGTTAAAATGTACTACTCATGTACTAAAGTGCACTCTAAATAAATGTTATTGCTTTACTGATGTATTAAGTGCATTAACATGTCACCTTATACATTTAGAACATGTACATTATGATAGCACACATGACAACTGATGACAGACATTTTGGACTATATGTAGTCAAGATTTTGTTGTTTTAGCATACTCATACAGATTTGATGGACATTGAGTTGAATTTATAATGTTTCTAATTATCTGTACTCTATTTTTACATTTATGCAGAGGCTTAGGCCCCTTCTGAGCTGTTGTGCTCTTATTAACAGGAGTAAACAAGCATAAAATGATGCTTCTACTGGACATGGAATCCACAGTCAGTACACCTGTACACTAGCTTACATGAAGCACGGTAAAATGCAGAAAATGCTTATATTTTTTTCATGCTATATTATGAAACCAACACTTGAGGCAGATCTTCGTGAAGCATTCACATCACCTGCTGTGTGAAGCACAACTCACAGATGACTTTTAACAGTATGAACTGTGTTTTAACTACAACAATACCCTTTCACACACAGTGAGGCATCGAAAGACTCTCAATCCGGTATTTGTCATGCTTGCTGCAGTCACTGCTAAAAGTAAAATGGCAAAACATTGTATAAGAATAAACTATTCCCCTTTGCCTTTTCAGTGGAAAACCAGACTCGGCAGCACTATATGTTATAATGGATGCAACTTCAAATGTAGAGAAGTATAAAACTTGAAAATGAAAATACTCCAGTAAAAGTAAAATTTTAAAAACACACAAAAGTACAAGCAAGTAAATGTAATTTGTTACTTCCACCCCTGGGTATACAATATGTGGATAATGATTGACTTTGGTAGAGTGTTTTAACAACAATATTATCGAGAGTAACTTCCTATCTCCTTGAAGCAGTTCAAAGAGTGAGCAGTACTGCAGGTTCACCATCTCTCCTACTGTCTTCATTCTCCTCGTTTGATGATTTTCCTGTTGTTCACTGATGTATGTTCCACACAATGATAATAGAGTCCCATCATTGTAAGGAGATTGTGTCCTGAAATGGGAAGCAGCGGCAGCTGAGTCCTTTGGATCATCTCTCCACAGATTAAAAGCTTATTCAAATTATATTTCTCCCTCTCTTATTAACAAGGCGAGCTTTGCATTCCCTGCAGAGAAGTGCTGGTAAGTAGCTTTGCAAACATTTGGGTCTAGAAGCGCACAAATTGAAGCTTGAATGAGCTACTTCTTGTTTGTGAAATGAATGCTCAAAGACGTAAATGGATTATAAGTCATTTAACAATATTGTGGAAAACAAATGTGGTAATTGTTTTTGTAATCTGATATTGACTTAAGTAAATTGTTTCATCATTGTTAGACAAAAGGAAAAAAAACTCCTTTTATATCTGTACTGCAACATAAAATGAATTTTGTAAACAAATCTGCCCCGAGCATTTCTAAACTTAGTTAAAAAATCAATGTGTTAAACCATTTTCGCAGAAAACAAAATATGATCTTTCAAAATGACATTTCTCAGGCACAGTCAAGCCCCTATGGAGGCCTATTAGCAAATGGCTTTGTCATTAAGTTAAAAAAAAGCAATGGGCAGAGCAAAATCACAGCAGTATTAGAGAAAGAATGCAGTAAATAGCAGAATTTCTCAATTTGTAGGCTACTGAGCACTCGCCTTGGTATAAAAAAATAAATCACGTGTACTTTCAGTGGCAGAAGCTTAGATCTCCACAATAGCGATGGGCTGTGCTGTACCAGTTCTGCTCTACTCCAGCTTTTGGCAGCTTGGCAGTCCCAACGCTTTGCATATTCATGTCAAACTATGCCTGACGATGAAACTGCAAAGCCCTGACACCTTGTTGCAAACACAGTTGATAGCAGTAAGACGTTGGCCTTCAGTATAGGTGTGCAGATATTTTTACTGTCAGCTATGTCTGCGTCTCACTGCAGCGTTTCCTCCAGTCAAAAAGCATTTAGGGGACGGGAAATTGTGGGCTTCGTCGCACATTGAACGATGGCTGGTGATGGTGTGAAACAGCACATCACTTTAGCACACTTAAGAGACAGGAATTGCTTTAATGAGGTGGAGCTATCCTCTCTCTTTCTCTTTAAAACAAACCCATGGTATAATGATGCTTCAGAGAAATCACAACAATCTTTTGAGGATTTCAATCGGTTTCACTGCCAAAATAAAGATGAAGATTTCTGCATGAATTATGACTCCCAAGATAAGAATGTCCGCAGATGCTAATTTTCTAAGTAACCCACAATGTTTCAGACAACTCTCTTTGCAGGCTACATCCTGACAAATGCGATCCTTATAGGATAAATCCATTCAGCCAGATGATGGCTCACTCAAGCCCAAACCACACAACTATTGTTTTTGGCCTTCAGAAAGTCTGAACACATTTACACTCATAACACAGTGCTAACTTTCCAGTAAGCATTCATATTATACAGTCAGGCCGTATTCAGATCAGTCGAAATGAATGATGTGCAATTACTGTCCCCGCTCCCCTCCTAACCCCCGTACTACGTGCATGCACAAGCGCTGCCACGGCACACTGCCTTGACAATTCAAGCTGCGATGTCATATCACATTATGAAGAATGACCTTTGTCTTTGCTGTATCACAAGCCCGGAGTCTGTACTTAATCAAAGATGATTAGTTCAATTTACTAAGTCTGCTCAGTAATGGGTGCACAGAGGACCGGTGGCACTAGGGAGAGGTCAGACTGAGTGGAATTCAACCCCTCTCGTCATTTGAATGGCGTGTGTGGGTAAACACTCACCGTGGCTCAGCTGGTGAGGATGCCCTTCATCTGCAGCATTCTTGGTTTACACATTTTTGCTTTATTTTATTGTATTATTTTGATTTTGTTTTGTTTTATATGCATTATTATATATTTTTGCTGGTATAATTATTGCTAATTCGTCTAGACAGTCTGTTCTCTAGAATGGAGGCACCAGCACCAACATGGTGTCATCTGTCCTGTCCAATCTGTCCTGTTAAATCTGTCCAATCTGTCCTTAAAGAGACCTTGAGCTAGTCACTAAATCCTTGCTGTACCTACTGTAGTCTAGTTATCAATAAACCAAAAATATAAAAAATACATGGGTTTGATGCTTACACTCTTATGTCTTTTGCAGATGTACTGGCATGTCATTCCTGGTATTTTTTGTATATGCACATTAGTAAAATACATAAGTAATGTCTTAAAATACCAAACAGCAAGTCTCATGGAGAGCCATCAGCCAGTTGGTGTTGGCTCTCCATTAAACAATCGAAGATGCACTCAACCAAATGCAGGGACTATGTCAAAATATCAAACATGGAATTGTTCATAAAGATCCATCAAATATGATCAATTTGATCTCATCTTACATGTTCTTGGCAAGGATGAGGGCTGAGATTAAACAGGACTGCCATATGTGTGTGCACATGGAAGCTTATGTGTGCACCCTTTAGTATTTTACATGCTGGGCTGTGCGCCTCTGTGCACTCTTAGACATAAAGGTCCTGCATTGGCTTTTGAGAATCCCTCCCCTGTCACACTTAGGCGCTCCCTCTTTGTGATATGTGACTGCATGCAGATAAACTGTACCATGCGTCAGATGTGACAGCGGCTGATAAAAACGCTCACAAATGACTTGTCTTCATGGAACTGTCAAGAGATGAAAATCTACCTTCTACTCCCTCTGCTTTCTCTCCAGTGTTGGACATGCGCTGGGCACATTAGCATTTCTGTTATGTTTTAAAAAAATGTAACAGCATGTGCACTTTGTCTCCTTTTTTTTTTTTTTAACCACTGGAGGCCTGTTTCAGTCAGCTCCTGATGTGCAGACTGTAAAAAGTCCTTCATCAGAGCCATGCCTCAGTCTAATTTGTTAACTGATAGAAAGTTGCTCAACTCTAGGTTGCGAGAGTGTTGCCCTGGGCATCGGCTCCCTCTACCAATTAAAAGAAGGCTAATTAAAGCCATTTAAGAAAAATGAAACAATTCAATACAGGTTGCTTGCCACAGGTTATGAAAGTCAGTGTTGCTTATCCAGTAGGGAGGGTGCTATTACATCTATCTGGCAATAGCTATAAAGACAAAAAAACACATTGTTGAATGCATTTTTCAATTAAGATGCGTGAGCTAAATATAAATATCTATGTGTTGCATTCTAGAGTTAAACTGTCTGCATATTTAATGTCCGCATATTTAATATTTCATGTAATCCTTAAGATTTTCTGGCCCCGTTTTTGATACCATTTATGGTTGCTATTTATTCTGCAATAGCCATTTAAAATATTTACATTCAGTAATTAGTAGCTTTCATTGTTAGTGGCGAAGTCCACCATTCCCGCGCTGGATTCAAATTGCCTTTCCAACATGTAAAATGGCCTTCGTCAGAGGATGCGAGAGTCTTGCCCTGGGTATCGGCAACATACACCTTGACATTTTTCAAGCAAAGTTCATATTAAAGGTGCAGTCAGACATTTACTGTTTTTTGGCAACCTTTCCACAAAGGTGGAAAGGTTGACTTTGTTGTCATTTGTGTTTGTTTTGTCAGGCTTAGCAACCTAATTACCAGAGAACCAGGGCCTGCAAACAAAGGTCACTTGTAATCACATGTAGCAATGTTTATTAGGGACCATTTCAGTTACCTGCCATACTACAAGGTTAAATATTTTAGTGGCTTTGGTGTTGGTGGTGAAATATACGTGCCTTTAGACCCAGTCAGTTCAGTTAACTATGATGGACTTGTTCACTTGGAGCAGGACCAACACCAACACTTTCAGGCCTCTCACTGCGGTTATTTGGTACCACCCAAGTTCAAATGGCATTATTCACACCTGTCCAAACAAATCAATCCGAAGGAGTACATGCACCAGTGTGTGAGTAAACTGCACCAAACATACCCTAAAAAAAGAATCTGCAAAGTTTCTTCATTCAAGCATCCTACATTTTTGATCAGTGGCTGAAGCATAGCATATGGTATATAGTAGTTTGATATGGTATATAGTTCCACACCAGTAGCAATTTGATTCCCGATAGAAGTCAATACACATGCTCCAACACTACACTGTTAGGGATTCAATTATGCCTCTCTGCTGTGTCAATGTATGCTAAAATACATGCACTTATGGCGCTGTATGTTGCTTTGGATTACATGCATTTGCCAAATGACTGCTGTTATGTCTGTTTTGTAGTTAGCCTTCTAAATGCACCATCTAGCTATAGAAAGACTATGAAATATGGGGCTTTAGGGTTGCATGATGTTGCGATGCTTGGTATAAACAACACTGTATCTGACTGCATCTGTTCCCACAGTTTCAAAGAGCCACAATTGCGGATAGCAGTTAAGACACTCTTAATAGGTGATGAAAACTGTAACCTTTCTGTAACAGGGAACATCTCAGAGGAGCTGAAAGTGAGTTCATTGCTGATGGGCAGGGATTAGTATGTGGACTACAGTATGTGAAAAGGGCTGGTTTAAAAAAAGAGGTAAGAGCAAATGACACATGGCAGAAGGAGAAGAAAGAGGTTGATAGAGGAAGAGACGGTCTGCTAGTTCCAGCACAGTGGATGCTCCACCAGCCTGCTATCAAATCTGAGCGGTATGAAACGGCAAAACGCATTAATGCCTATTGAAAATATCCTCGCTGCCTGATGGAATCCCATAGGAGATATGAACAGTCTTACCTCAATATCTGCTCCTGATCTAATTTGACAAATGAATACCTATTATACAATTTCCTATGATAGGTGCGCTAGGCAGTGGAGTGCGGGGTGCTGCCACTTTGAGTTTAGAAATAAAACATCCTCTTCTAAATTCCTCCTCACATTAATCTTTTCACACACCCACCCACACACTTTTTTTCCCCTCATATCCTCACACATATCTCCCTCCAAAATGTAATTATTAATTCAGAGTCTAGAGTGGTGTCATGCGTGTGACAGTGTAACTGTAGAGAGTGTATTTTCTTTTTCCTCTCTTTAGATGTGAATTTACCTGAAGATAATAAAACTGCTGCTCTCAGATACTTAATTAGACTGACCCTCTCAGTGAATCGCTGACATCACAGGAGATTGAGACTGAACCACTTGCTGGCACACCTGGAGAGCTGTGAAGTGATTTCATTATCTAGTCATGCTAATGACCTTATTTCATAAAACTGGTGCAAACACAGTGATCTTAGGGTAAAATAACTTTACTTCATTTACAGTGGCAACTTTTTTTTAACACCTTGAAATGGGGCCTACTTTTTTCAAAGTACTGCTCATGAGGCTAAATGAAACCTAGTGTCCAATGTATATAGCTTGTAGGTATGTATGTATGTAGGTGTTGCTCATAGTGATGAATTATGAACAGAATTATGACTTGATTCTACAGTTCGCATTAGGCCATTGTTTTGGGTTGCGCGGCCTGCAACTTTATGGTTTTGGTTCACTCTCATCAGCGTCGTTTTTGGCTACAGCAAGCGACTGTAGCAGCTCTAAAAACAAACTCTACCTGCCCAGCACCAAATAGCAAAGAGACAAAGTTAGCAACTAGCTGAATGTAGTGGAGCATTTAGCAGCTAAAGAGCCTGATATTTCCCTTAGGAATTGGTGGAGAGCTAAACAGAACTAAAAAGAGAGTGTAATAATGAACTTACATTCATGGCTGAATGCTGGTGTTGTTCTGCATCTGTTGGATGTGTAAATAAGAAACTGTTTGTTATGAAGTTCACTATCAACTTAAAAAGGGATATTATGTGAGTGTTGTTTTTACAGGTTGTTTGTACTGTCCCCAAGTACCCAAAAAAAGTTGTTATTGCGGATCTGATGACATCATCATTAGGTGACCTGGCTCAGAGAAAGTGAAATGGGATACGTAGCAAAAAAAAAAACAACCCAAATATGTCTCCTGTTGAGGTACTGTGTTGTTACTTTTTTATTATAAAACAATTGAAATGTTTATCTGTGATATGCTAAAATGTAATAGTAGCACACATACAGAAAACTGATAAAATCTGTGAAATTATTATCAGTTAGACCGAATTGTAAAGATGAGCAAAGAAAGCTAGCAAACACTAAAGTTAGCTAACATTAGCCACCATAAGCTACTGGTCATACCAGACAATGTAGCAGTGTACTGATTTGAGCAACGGTGTACTTTATTGCTCGTGTCTTCTTTTAAAAGATCTCACTTTTAAGACTAAAAGATTAAATTACTTTTTAAAGTGAAGACTTTTTTGTGATGCAGACATTTTGACAAACAGTAGGAAAAGTACAGGTGTAACATTAATGATACTGTAGCTCTGTTCTTTTCCAGTGTCCCAGTGAGCCATGACAGTGAGCCAACAAACAGCACAATACCAGGACCCTGAAACTTTAGCAGCTAAATGGAATTCAGCCATCATTTTGAGGGCTTTCATTATAACCAAAAATGTCTCATGATTAAAGAATCAAACAATCTTGGGTTTTTTTGGTCATAATGAGCAAAGATTTGACAATAACTTTATGATACAGAAAAAGCAGAAAGATGTTCCTGTCATAACAAGATCCAGTGTGAATTATTTTATCTCAGTGTGGAAACGCTTCTTTGCTGCACATGGTGTTGATATCAAATTTAAGATGAAAAATAATCTAGCTAAAAGGAATGACTGTATTTACACATTAACTCTTCTCTTATGCAGCTTTACCGATCACATAAAAGCAAATATAAATGATATATAGCAAATAAATAATGAAAGTAATAGTAAACTAAACCAAACATGAAAGTATGTACATAAATTGTTGTAAAAAAGTGCTAAATAATGATGAGCCTGTGGGCCTCAGCGTCAATAACACAGGTCGTTCCAAAGCTTTGATGGCAAAAGTCTTAAACCCAGATTTTGGAAAATCCAGAAGGGTTCTGGCTGCAGATCTGGGGCTGGCACTGGCTCATAGGAGGTTAAAAAGTTTGCAATACAACTTTGGGCCAGACCCAATCATGCTTTAAAGCTCATCAGTAAAGTCTCACAAGCAATTATAAATTTACATATAACCAGTGAAGACATATATTTGAGTTATTTTTTCTCTTTGTACTGTACTGCTGCAAAATACTGTAGAGTAGCTTAAACATTGAGGATATATAAGCATGAATGACTCTCTCCAGATCACTAAATGGTAAAAATGGCCATGGCGCACTCTGCTAATGTCAAATTCTGCTTTGTTCAAAGGAACTAATCAGTAGAGTCTGCACTTAAACTGATAAATGTCTTACGTGTCCCAAAACTGATTCGTGGCCCTCTCATTCATCAGCATGATAAGGGATTAGATGAGAGAGTGGTATGGGTGTGGTTGATGGATTTACACTGTTCATAACCATTCTGAATATAGCATCTCTCTTACAGCTAACACTACATTTTGCAGAGTGTTTTCTTGCCAGACACTCTGACTAATGCAGGGGTTGTCAAAGATTATCACTGCTTTAATGTATAAGGAGGTGAACCAACACTAAACAGTGGCAGGCAAATAAAACGCAAGTTTTTTTGCCCTACTCCTGTTGTTGATTGTGGTGTTTTGACAGTGTAGAGAGATCTTTGCTTTTTACATTTGAAACTGCCTCATCCTCTGGTTGCTCGTAACTTCGCACCTTATCAATGGAGGTAAAGTGGGCTGTTTATTTGCTTAGTACTTAAGGTCTTTTAATTTTTAATCTGGATTTCAATTAGCTTTCTTTTCTCATCTGTACAGAGGAAATTGCCAATGCTAATGAGCAGAAGAGGAGAATTATTCACTTAGAGTCTAAGCCAAAATAAACAACATTTAATTTCTCAGATAAATTAAGAGTATGCGTCTTCTGCCTCATCTCTTCTGGGTAAATGACATGTGAACAGTGGAAGGTGACTGAGTGAAACTAAAGAATGGGGTCAATAATAAGTTGACTTGTCAGCTGAACATAGACTCTTGGTTAAAAATGGCACCCCTTTAACTAGACAATTACAGGTTTAGTATGTGTCAGCTGTGTAATTTAGTGCCCCATTGCAAGACACTGATGCTTGTTTTGGAGTTCTGCCCCCATCAGGCCAAAACGCTAATCAGTGCAGCTTTAAACAAGTATTTTTAGTCGCCTAAATGTTGCGTAGCTAAACATTATTCATAGAGGCGACAGATCAGAAAACGGTTTTGGAAGGTACTGACGAACTTAGATGTTCTACTGATGTGTCACATCAGAAAATGCCCATATAGGTGGTTATGGAAGGCAATGACAGCCAGCCTGTTTTGTCTCTTAGTTTGGATGACTTGTTGCAAAAAAATTTCACCTTTCCTTCCGGCTTGTTGAGAAAGAGAAAAAATTATTAATAGAATAATTGGTCCGTTGGCTGGTATCAAAAGCCTGCAGGGACAGAAGTGCTTAGTTCACTCTCCATTCAGATACAGCATCTAAATGAAATGTACGGTCCCTGTTTCCCTCCATTGCTTGCACAGTGAAGAGATGACAGTTGGCAGCCAGCGGAGCGCAACGAGGCTCATTTCTCACTTCAAACTAGGCTAATCAGTAAATTAGCTTTCAATATAGATGTTAGCACATCCATGGAGTGTTATGATGATCGTCTTTATGGCGTTTGACAGATCTTTCCAGAAAGAGCTGCTGTGCGGCTCAGACTTGCATGAATGGTACTGGAGTCCCTCTGTGATCGCGCTCTGATGCACACTGATAATAAGCAACAATACTTTTTCCTCTGATACTGGCTAACATCTGTAATGTCAGCCACTAGATAATATGGCCACTAGCTTGTTGTACTGTATGTGATGTGTGTTCCAACCTTGCATCTGTTCCTATAATTACTCACTCCAAATCAAATCACTCCAAGCTCTTTAACATCAAAACATTCCAGCTTAAGCAAGTCTATACGTCTCAGACTCTTTAAGTATCCTCAAATATTTTACTGAGCAGTTTGGTAGTTTGAAAGTATAAACACCTCTGAAAACTCAGTTTACCCTTGGGTGCCTCCTTCTGTGGCAATGTCATTGCCAAGGTTTTAAATATTTATCAGAGGTATCGGTTAATTAAAACAGAGAGGGGCTGCAGATATCCTGCACTCTAATCCATTTTAACGAACATCTGCCAGCACTGCATATGAGAACATGTCATTACATTTAGCTGTAAAAGTATGGTGCTTTATAATCTCCTCCCAACCAAAACAGTAAAGCCCTCTGAATGATTGAATTCATTATAATAAACGTGTGCTGGTGCTTTTAAAGAAAATCTACTGAATAATCTTTGCCGAGGGCGTCAAATCATTTTGTACTAATCAACTAACCAAGTGTTTTTGTTTTTGCTAAGGGTTTTCCATAAAACACATGCTTTGCTTTGAAAAGTTATGTTGCTGCAATCATAATTTCTGAATGAAAGCAGAACAATAAAAGAGCACAGAATCCTTCTACAATCCCCACAAATACAAATTTGTTCAAATGTCCACAATTCTACAGTAAATCCAGTGCTTTTTTTTTTCTTTTGGGTTCAGCTCATAATCTAGTATAGAGTCAAGCAACTGTAAGATTTACCAGCCTAACCTTTCCCCACAAAATTCATGAAAAGAAGCAATTATAGATTGGAACAATACATGAAAGAGAGCCATCACCACATTGCAAGACTCCCTTCTTTCTCAATAATGGAGGAGATAATCCCATCAAAAGTGAAATGCACTAACATTTCTGAGGTCAAGCCCTTAGACTGGCAACAAGCAAAAGGCCTTTTTCTCTGCTGCATTCACAGGAGACCACAGACAAGACATGTTGAGACAAGTACCAGCTGTGCATTTTTTTAATCTCAAAACAAATCCCCAAAATGTTGAGCCGGTGCAGTTGCTTTTGCATGGGCTCAGGTTCAATCTTTTGACCAACCAAACACAAGAAGTGAGTCTCAGCGCAATGCTCAGCCCAAACCTTTAAACTCACAATTTTTTTCCAGTATTGTACCAACACTGTAATACTGAAACAGTGAAATATCAACTAAGCGTGCAATATGTGAGTGCTGTGTGTTTTTCCACATAATTTATGAGGCTGCACGATGTGCTGCCCGAGCTGACGATAAGAGAAGCAAGGTTTAACAAACGAGAGGGTGAGAGGAAGATATAAAGCCAGAAAAAACCTTCTAACTTTGATTTACAACTGGAATGGAGAGCAAAATGAATGTGAGGCTGTGAGGCTGAGACCTCCCATCTGCTGCGCTGTAGAACAGAGGCTGAGCAGCCATCTGTGCCTGAATCTGCTTTAACATTTACATTTAGCAGTGAAAAATAGGCAATCTAGATAACAGGCCCAAGATTATATAATCTGCTATTACAGACATACTATATCTTAATATACAACGTACAGTACATATACTACACCATAACCATGTGTGGGAAAATCTGCCAGTGGGAAAAGGTAATCTCATTTTTCATTTTCAATGCTCAACTTGTTCTAATAACTCTGAGACATTATTTCACAATAAATATAGTGCAGCCTATTTCATGATCTTGGTCATGATCATGACCCCAGCCAATTTATTTCAAATATTAGCATTATGAGCAAATCTGGACGATTCAATTGTAAGAACCAATTCTGTTTTAGATTTGAAATAATCATTTCCTGAGAATCAAATGTCAGGACTCTAATTTAAAAATCAAATCACATCTTTTCTGCCTCCTCCACTGGACCTTGGGTCTATGACAAATGTCTCATATTTGAACACCTGCCAGACATCACTTTCAGATTCTGTCTCGGGTTTCATAAATTGCAAGGACAAAAGAGGAGGCAGATAGATAGATAGATTAGATAGGATAGATAGATAGAACTTTAAGTAACTGAATTGTGTCGCTTCAAATTATCTTCTAGACTGTTTTTGCCTTTGATCCATTGTAGGCCTACTATGTACACCTTAAATAAAAAAAGATAGACAGACAGATAAATAGATATTTCCCTGAAATATTTAATCTAAAAGTTTGGACATTGTGTGAACTTATTAGTAATTGGAAGTTAAACAACCAATAACTTCAAAGAGGACGAAGAGGAAAAGAGAAGAGAAAAAATGCAGAATTGGGTATAGTTGGAGAGAGAGCATGAGAAGGACAGGGAGTGACAGAGAGGCGGTGAGACTTCAATGCCACATATCACCCCGTCCCTGGATTCAGTGTGAGCCACCCTGCGAGGATGATTCACATTGTGAGACGCAATTACCAGCGTGACATTTCCTTTTAATTGGGTTACCAATGACTCCTTTCTGAGGCAAAGGTCATTTCCTGGCACAAGTCAAAGTTTTCTCCCGCCTATATTTCAATGGAGGACAGATGAAGGATGGGTATAGTGAACGTCAAAATCACACTGGTGCTGAAAGTGATATTTACATATTTACAAGCTCTTTGGTAAGTGGAATTACAAAGGCAGTGAGGTATATCATATATCGATCCCTATGGAAACAACGTACCGTCATGTGCATGTGTTAACGTAAAAAGATTATGTATCTAACAAAATCAATGTTAGTCAATGTTAGTCAATGCCATCCAATCCTTTGGCATCCATCTAATGAACTGGGTAGTAAAAAGAATACATTAAAATATACTTCACAATATGGCTGTTATTTACATGACTGCACTATTACTGCCTTTCAACCTTATCAAATCTTTGCTTTAATGATTTAATGATTGTGCTGTTTTATAGCTACCCAGACAGCAAAAGTTGTTAATTCAACATTGAGTCATTGTAAGAAAGGTTGGTATATGGTTGAGGTTGAAAAATTTACTTTAAAATCAACATTTTTACAGCAGCCACAGTTTAAATGTTGGAAACATGCCATTGAATCAACATTGTATTTGGTTATGTTTTCGACATTGAAATACTAACATTTAATCAATTTTGTCTCGAAGTGCCTACTGCCAACCTCCCCACAAAATATTTTTAATTAAATGAGGACTGGGGAACAACCATTTTAGAGGGGTGTGGGACACATTTGTTTTAAATAAGGTACGTTTTCATTGTGATGCATGCAACTTGTTTGGTTTTAGATGACAAAGAGAACTAAATAATTTATATATGATGAGGAAAATCACAAAGAGTCAAGTTTAAATCCTTAACTAAGGAAAATGCTAGGTCAACACATAGCTGCATTATTGTCTTGGGAAACTGGTCCATTGTTTGCAACAGTCGTAACATTTGACGGAGATCTGGTGGGGAACAAGCCAACAACAGGTTAATTTACCCAGTAAAGAAAAGAAAAAATACATACCCAAATACATGTAAATTAAAATTCAGTCCAAAACAACGACTGCAATCTAAGTGCATTACATACTGGCCAGATGTTACTGTCCACCCCCTTAGTCACTCTGGCAAACCACCCTCCTCTCTCTCCAATCTGCCACGGCTGGACTTCCAAGTTGATCTACAAAAAACTTCCACCACTAATGGTCTACTGTCAGCTTCAGGTGGGAATGCAAGGCAGACAAGAGGCCCTTCAGGGAGACAGTGATGAAAGACTGCATGTTATGTGCGTTTGTACCACAATAAACTATGGATAATATGGATTTAATGGCTCATTAAAGTAAATTATAAGATCATTATATTTGGTTTTATTTAATCTGGTCTCAGATTTGTTAACAAGTTTGAAATTTTAACAATGCAAGTTGACACCTGAACACTTGAACAGTGACTGTATTCAGTAACCTGACCTGTGTGTCAAACATCAAAAAATTGTGTTCTCTGATTTCTTGTTTTTTTCTTGTTTTGAATACTGACTTAACGGTCTTGGCCTTAAACGTTTTTAAAATGTTAAAAAATGTCTTCACAGACAGATAAGAGATCTTCTCATCGGACTCTCAGCAGCAAAGAGAATAAGTGCATTTCCTATTCTGTTGAACTATTCCTTTAATAAATTCAAACAGCTTTTTCACTTCAACACGACTGGTGCCAACTTGGTGCATTCAGACAGAGGGTTAGAGTCTGCGGTACATACTTTCGTATCCTGTGTCTTAATGTGTTAAAACATGCTAACTAAGGAGGTGGCTTTAAACAGCCATCACCTGCTAAATACTGGAGAGTTGCAACCTGAGTGAGTCGATATAGAGCAATTTTGCCACTTGCTCACTTTTTGCAATTAACTAATCAGGTCAGATACTAAGGGAGCTGGCCCCAAGGTGTTTCCTAGCAACCATGCCGCCGCGGTAGGCCCGCAGTGTTGGTGTGTGTGTTTCTGTGAAGAGGGAGAGTTACTGCCGCAGTAAAACTGTCTCTCGGCCATAAGTGATTTGTGACTTCCCTCTCTTTGCTATGCCAATGTAGTGGAAGGCACGTACCGCCTTTTGTTTGAGCAAGCACACTTTTATTACAAAGATGAGATTGGCAGGTGGTGCAGGATCTTACTTACAGTATAACGATGCTTTATCCAAAGCACAGTGCAGCTACTTCTCACTATGAAATAAAGAAGTTTGATGTATTTCAAATAAGTTTGCACAATATATTGTATTTTTATTGTCTTTGGCAAAAGAACATATGTGGTTAACACAATGCGGGGGTGCAGTATCACAATAGCTCGGATCAGGATGCTGGTAAAACAAATTTCCAGGTGGCAAACAAAACAGCAGAGGTGCATATTCAGATACCATTATCCTGTTATCTAAGCTCCAAATCATGGTCTTATTGGTTTTCTTGAATAAGTTTTAAGCTCAGCTATCACAAGCTGAAATCTAATATGGAATCATCTGCAGAACCCAGATGAGCTGCATGAGTTACACTTTGGTCCAGACCTAAATAACTCAACTTTTGAAAGGATTGCCATGAAGTTTTGCACAGACATTCATGGTCCCCAGTGGATGTATCCCAATGACTGTGATGATCCCCTGACTTTTCATCTAGCGCCACCATGAGGTTGACTTTTGTGGTTTTGAGTGAAATGTCTTGACAACTATTGGATGGACAGCAATGACATTTGGTGCAGGCATTCATGTCCCCCTCAGGATGAACTGTAACAACTTTGGTGATCCTCTGACTTTTCATCTAGTGCCATCATCAGGTCAAGATTTTAATCTGTCCAATAGTTTGGTTTATGACCACATACATGCAAAACTGACATTCCCATCAACCTTAACTGTACTTTCTATTTAGTGCTAATTAGCAAATGTCAGCTTGCTAATGCTAACACACTAAACTAAGATGGTGAACATGGTAAACATTATACCAGCTAAATTTCATCATGTTAGTATTGACATTAAGAGTATGTTAGCATGCCAATGTTAGCATCTACTTCAAAGCCATAATGTATATGGGAAAATGTATCAATTGATACCCTAACCAATGAAAATAATCTGACTTCATTTTACATTATACAGAACACAGACAGTCATTTTCAGGGTTTGCACTTACAGCACATGTAATAAAAGCCACAAAATGAAAAACTTACTATTTCAATTGGATTTCATTATTGGGTCATTATTGCATATAACAACATAATCATCATGCATGTAACAACTTAACCACACATTGCATATTTTCTTCATATCTTGAAGCTAATTTTATGTATAAGATCATTCACTCTCTGTCTGAACAGGAATTATACCAACATTATAAATGTAGCCTTCTTGTAAACCAAGCCATCAAGCCACTGTGTAAAATTATGTAATGCAAGGCATGCAGTGTTTCAATGGTCTCCCTGCATGCACCGTAATGAATGCTGATCAACCTTAGATTAATGGACAATTACAGTTGTATTTTATTGCACATCAACAATACGGCCAAGTGGACTGCTGTGGGTGGCAGGTTGACAGCTTCGAGGCATAGCTACAGTACAGAGCATGTGGGAGAGAGATTTTCTGTACACTTCTACATGTGACACAACTGAAGGAGGACTGTAGGAATTAAATGATCCAAAAATACGTGAACATTGATTATCCTTGACAAGCTTGTTCTCGTGGCAAGACGGGAGATAGACTGTGAAATCATTTTCCTCTTTTTTCATATCTCGCGGCTTTGTATGGCAATACTGTAACAATGTTATTCTTAGAATGTGCTGTGAACAACACAAAAACACTGTCAACTTCATTAGGCGCTGACGACTTCATTAGCCAGTATAAACTGTTCATTAGCTTAAGAAGCTGAAAAGTGATCCTGACTTGGAACAAAGCTTTGCTTTGATCAAATTCAGTCATCCTGAGAGGAGGCTGGCTCTTTGTCTTTATGATATCTTGACAACAAACCCCACTAGTCTGTCCTCCGTAGTTTGCGTGTGTGTATGAATGTGAAGGCATACATTTGTGTCTGAAAGTGAATGTGTCTTTGGGGGTATGTGTGTGTCTCTGCCTGTTAGTGAGTGTGTTTCTGAGGAGAGCTGGGAGAGTATGAGCGTGTGCCTGTGCCTGTTTGTGCGGGAGTGTACTGACAAATCTGAAGTTTCCTTGGATCTCCCTTCGGCACTGGCTCCCGCTAGCAACTCTCTGTCTCTGTTGTGTTTGTAGATTACAGGGGCTGTTGATTTTGGGGTTTCTTTTTCCAACTTCAAAGTTTGACTGATCTCGCTTGCAGTAAGGTACTGAGCCACTTAAAACTTTCATTATTACTTTCCTTCCTTACCATTTTTCTTTACCTCTGTCCACACACACACACAATATATATAGCTACTTCAGCGACAACACTGGAATTTGACATATGACTGCATACCATCCCATAAACTACACTCATCTGATTTTCCTTCGCCAGGGTTAACTAAGCCTGCAAGACGTTGAAGAAATTGTACAAGATGGACTGCTCAATCAGGCTCACAACAGCTTTAACTAGCGTTAATGTGAGGCAACAAGGGCTAAGGCATTTGCAAGTTGCCACTGGAAAGTAGACGCATTAAAAATCCTGCTGAAATCAAATACAACAACTTGAAAGCCTTTTAAAGCCCAAGAGAGTTGAGAGTTAGAGTGCATTACAGAGCGTACATTAGTAAGTAAGGGTGGTTAGCAGTAAATGACAATCACACAACCACTTAGTGTGTTGTGGAAGCTTTTGAAGTGTTGCTGAGTAAATGCTTTAGAGACCTGGAAATGACATGAACAACATGTCAATCACATACTCAATCCATACTTATACATATTTTCATTCAATATTAAGAATTTTGTACTATATTGAAAATACATTTTAATGTTCAGTCTTTGGCTATTTTCATACCTGTCGATGCTGTCATCAGTGCTTTTTTCCATTCATAAATAAAAATTCATTCATTTCAAACAAGAGGTTCCATTTATATTGCATCCTTTAGCTGAAGGTGCATTATGTTTCTGTGCAAGTGCTGCATGTGCTTGATTTATCTTGCTTATAATGCACATTGATGGTGCCTATGTGAGTGTTATGTAGCTCTGGTGTTAATTGTTTTGAAACAAGAAAAATGCATTACAGATCTACAGTAGGTAAAGCTACTAACTTAGCATACTAGCTACATTTCAGTGTCGATTCAAATGGGTTTTACATGCAGTGATTGAATTAACAGTACGAGTTCAGCCTTGTGTTGTTGTGTAATCATGCTTATTATTTAAATAATCCTATTGGACCTCTAGATTAGAATCATATTCCTCTGATCAGTCAGAAAATCACAGTATCACAGATTTCTAAGAAGATTAAGGGCTGAAACACTCATTAAAATCTAAGAATATTGTTTAGTTCCTGATTGATTGTTGATAAAGATGAAATTATTGTACTGGATGAAAAATATCTGGGAGTCAAGAGTCAAAGCAATTATATGAGATCAAACGGTGCGTCTGTCTTGAGATTTGATTTATGTCACTGGTGCTCCTCATACCAGCAGTGTCCATAGCAACAAAACCCTGCGCGATGTGATGTACTCAAAATCTGACAGTTGATTGGTGTGAACATTTTGATTTCACAGTCTGAGTATGTCTGTCTTTTATCCTTCTCTCGAGAACAATCAGCTTCGAGATCATCAGATTTAAAGCTATTGTGTCAATTTGCGCGAAGCAGAAAAAAGAAACAGCAAACGCACTGCAATATATGAATGAAGCAGATCTGTGTATGCATTTGCCTTGTATTACATATGTACATCTCATTTCCTCCACCCTCAGAACCAGTCTCCCAGCTTGGTTTAATCAAATTACCTTAAAAAGATCAGTGTAGAACATCCTACAGAACTTGTAAAACATGCTTCTCAACCGACTTCGGGTGTGTAATTAATCATGTGGAAATTAAAGTAAAGGGAGAGGGTTTGACCTTGTCCTCAGAGAGTTAACCCATGTCCGCAGCACACGACTATTTTTACATTATTTTCAATTATCGTCTGAAATGGACAGGGACCCTTGAGGAAGGTAGCCTCATTTTTTGCCAAGTCCCTGTCATTGAGTCACATTACCACATTCTTTATATAGCTGAGCTGTGGAAACACGGTCAGCTGGTGCACACAATGTCCTTCACTCCCTTCCCCCCTTCAGATTAGAGGCTTGATTTGACAGAAGTGTTGGATTCTACTTGTTTCCTACATGCTCTCTTTAAAAAAGCACAACTAGTTTTTGACACTGTAGACAAAAACTATGTTAAAGTGATGAATTTTGCTTAAAAAAAAATCTGCTTAATTTCAGCCCATTACATATACAGCAGTAAAAAGACTAGTGTTGTCAGGTATATTCACAGTGCATTATTTCATAAAACTGCCCTGCATAAAAATGTCACCAAAAATGTTGTAAAAAATGTCACTTGAGTAATAACATAAAAGCATTCTGCTACCCACGTAGTGTCCAGGATAATGACTTTAGAGATACTGTCTTGTTATGCACCAAATACTTCTTCGTTAAGTGTGACAGCATCTTAATTAATACACACTCTGGGGGTGCTGGAGTGGACTGGGTGCCTGTGGTGATTGGCAGATAGATTAATATTGTCAGACCCTGGAGACACGTGTCACATTCCACTTGAAGCCATTGTTACTTGTTTCAAGGACAATTCCCCCACCTCAACTCCTTCTCTATTCCACTGTTGCTGCACTGAGAAAGGGACTGTGAGGGTCAGTGTCATTGAAACCAAAGTCTTACAAGACAAATGCACGAGTGGAGCCCATGGGAGAAGGAGCACTTTGTACAAAACATACTGACACCTCTCTTTTCTGTGACTATTGCTTCTACAAGAAAAAAAAAGTCAGTGGCATGAAATGCAGGAAGGACCCTCACCAGCTGTTCTGCTAACTATCCTCTACAAGATACTGTATTTTTATTACTGTTAATTATGAATTGTCTGTCAAGCTTAGGATTTCTCCACATGCAAGAATGATCTGCATGGGGCTGTAGTGAGGCAGATATTCACTATCTAAAGAGTTTGGAGGGTGGTGTCTTTTTGTAGCCTTCCCAAAACCACATGAGCAAAAGAAATCTAACCTCTCTTGCTTGTCCAAGTAAGTAAGCTAAACATCAAAACAGGATTATGTTAGAATGAAAAAAAATAGTCTGATCTCACATTTTTTCTTCTTGGCCATGTAGCTTTAGCTTCAGCTATTTTAGCATAATACAATATATGTAGTCATCAAGTGCACATCTAACACACCTTTTACAAGATCTTCTTGTTTTAGTCAGCTGGAAAGATTAAAATGTCAGCATTTTCATACATCACAAATAGCTAATGTTAGCTTAAGTAGCTAACTAGCTGCAGCTGATAAAATCTGCCAGCGACAGTTTCAGCCGGCAAAACTGACGTTTGGTAGGTTAGAAAAGAGAGGGCTGCTTTTGTATACTTCTGTCTTAAATCAGAGATTGTTTCACAAATTGTTAAGAATTTTGAGAGGCAAATCTGCCACGTTATCATCAAACTTTGTATGTGCTATGCTAGAATAAAAAGTGAGAGTCAGATAATAAGACACTGAATTCTATTGTTTGCCAGGCTATAACTTCTGATCTGTATTTATTAATATTGATTATGTTGCATCTGTGAGACAAAGTATGTCTCTTCATATTTGAGGCATCCTTCATGTTCTCATTTGTTCCTACTGTACAGGACATCAAATAAATCAAATCAAAGACATGTCTAAAAGCCAGAGGTATTTTACACACAGCTTTACCTCCACAAGAGGCTATGTTTCATTTTATTTCTTTTTGTTTCCTTCCCCTCGCTCTGTTCCCATATGGGTTCTCCTTCATGTTTGTACTCTGCTTCAACTCTGCCTTGGGCTCAACTTTGGAATGAGTCTGTCTCTGCAAGATGATTGGCGGTTGGGTTGCATCAAGGGACAGCTGGCCTCTAAGAAACGAGTCTTGGAATTTGGAATACATTAATGGCCACCGCACTCAAGGTGCCTTGATGTAGTTGAAAAAGTCAGGCTGCCTTTGACACTCCATCTTCTTTCAATATCTTGTTTGACATTTGGGATGTAGATTTATTTCTTTCAGCATTTCCTGAAATGAATTTATTCCATCTAGTTATTTTTTTCTATGCCTCTGCGTTACATTAGAATCATATTAACACATGGCTCTGTCACTCACAGGCAGTGGCATTTCTCTTGTTGAAATTGCCTACTTATGCTTTCGTTGAAAGCACAGTTACTAAGCATCCCCCACAGTCAATCTAAACATTTTATTTATCAGGGACTGACAGAATATGCCCCAGAGTTTTAAAGCCGCATTTGTTATCATTGCTTAATTGCAGACTACATGTTTAACACTCCACTGGGCCATGGATGATTTAAAATTGCTTCATTTAAAATGACTGTAGTGCCAGTCAATAGGGAAGCCACATTCTTATCTAGAGCTGCATTGTCAGAATTCAAAATGACAAGAGAGAGTGAAGGAAGGATATCATTCGCAAAAACTTTCTGAATATCACTGCATCTCCCCTCATATAGTTAACACATATGAAATAGCACAAATTCTGACAGCCCCATGAGAGCTCTTTCACTGGGGAAAATTAGCGACCTTCTTCAAGGAAGAAGAGTTAAGGTCTGCCCAAAAACTCACTAGATTTGTTGCTAGGTGCATATAAAAGAAAAAAAAAAGTCACTAAAGGGGCCTTAAAAGTCACTATATCTAGCGAGAAAGTCACTAAGTTTGCAACACTGGGAGATAAGGACTTCCGGTAACTCCAAAGCTGTCTTATTTACATGTTTTGTCTTCTTAGCTAGCTTGCTAATGCTAGCCACTGGTAAACCTACATTCAAGAATCAGGGTTTTGTTCCGAGTTGGCGGGTGCGTGAACTTCTGGAGTGCTTTTTATGCTTACAGTCACTGGGGCTAATATTAAGCTATAGAGCCATAGACTGGCTGCTTGTTAAGACACAATGTCTTATTCTCTATTTCTACATGTGTTAAATTAAGAATAGGTGGCATGGGGATTTGAAGTTGTTTAAAGGCACCTTTGACAGAGGTGTGCTTAGTAACGAGTAAGTTATGTAATGATTGATGTACTTTTGCTGTTGCGTAATTAGTAATGCAACTACTTTTTTCAATTAGTAATTCTATGAGTAATTGATTATATTTTATGTAATTTGCCCAACACTGGATACCAATTGGTACACCATCAAGGAGAGAGCTAGTTAAATATGTCAGATTGGTGGTCAGCTGGCATAGTTCAGTGTGAAACACGTCTGCTTTATCTTACATTGTAAGCTTGTGGAGAGGGCAAAGTGTTTTATGTCAGGTTTTGCCAATGTGAATAACATTTCATAACTGTACTCAGAGTTATATGTATCTGTCTGTTGTGTGGATGACGTTGTTGAATGCGCAGCAGTCAAGGACAGCCCTACTCTTGCCTTTTGTAGTCATGTGTTGCCCAGCTATTGAAGTTGCCTTTGCTGCTTGGCAGGTGAGAGTGTATGTGTGGCCAAGTCCCACTGTGAATGACCTCCATGTCCTCGACCTGACCAAAGCTGCCATCTATGTAATGGCTATCATATCTCAGCCCTGCTGTTCATGCTCTCCAAATGTGCCTTGCTTTTTCTCCCTGTCCCTCTCTCTTTTTCACTCTCTCTGCCTCAAGTTATTATATATTTGGTGTTATTAAACGTCAGTCTGTTGAGGAAGATATATGAACTTAGAGATATAATTTTTCCCCACAACGAACATTTTACAATGTAATCTCAGTGAAATATATGTGGTTTTATAAGTGGGTTCACTTAAAGAAATTTGATGGTAACAAATAGTCAATATTACCACTGATCTTTTTTCTCTGTAAAATAACCACTTATTATTTGCTGAAAATTGCTGAAGTGATAATGGAGTTAGTGTGTTGAAAGATAGCCGCAGCTCGGCCAAACAGTGGAGGTACACCGTCCGAGGCAGTCTCATCAAGCCAAATAATACATTTACGAAACATTTTGTTCTCTACAGTACATTAGGCAATTCAGTTTTCCTTCCTGCTATGTGAATATCCCAAAACAATATCAGTCACAGCGACCAACTGGAGCAAGAGCAAACGCACGCACATTAATGCAAATCAGGTTAAGTGATCACTGTGTTTAGAAAAGAAACTGAGCCGTAACAGTGGGCTGTAGTCTTGATATTTTGTCAGAGTAAAATTCCTATTCCCCTTAGGATAATAAAGTTCTGTTCTCCATGGTTGTGCAAATTGTTTCACCATGCTGTGAGCTTAAAGTCTAAAATGTAAAATTTGGGATTATTTGCCTTCCAGCTGATTCATGCTGGTATTGGGCATAACCTATGTCACTCAAACAATTTGATTTGACCTTTTGAAGGCTTTTAATGTGTGCAAATGCAAAAATATGTGACTGACATGTACATATTGTACTTTCCACCAATCCATGTTATATTTCATATTAAAATTACATATACTGGATGGATATTAAAGGGCCAAAAGTCTGCCAATACATTTCCAGTAACAGATGTTTCTCACAAGAGAACTTTAATGGGAAAGCTGGATTGGGCTCCTTTCCCAAAGAATAAAAAAAACTGTAAGAGGTGCTGGATCTCAGACTGTGGGTGACCTCTTGAAACAACATGTTGGATTCACTGTTTGTGTCTGTTTTTGAGTGATTCAACTACATTTGTGTTGACGTGGCCAGATGGTATTATTAGTTTGCTGGCTCTGAGCATTACTGAAACAGCTCTTGCATTGTAAGAAGCTCTGTGAATTTTGCTGCAGTGTACTGTACATGAGATCAGGAATCATGTTGACACTGGGGTTTTGTGGTGCAATGAGTTATTTATTCTTCAATATGTTTACAAATTATTCAAAGTGAAATGTATTTCAAAGTGGCAGATTCAGATGTCATAAGATCTGAATGTAATTCAAAAATCTAAATAACTATATCGTATATATTACTGGGGAATAAGAAAAAGAAGTGCCAACTGGCTGCAGCCCACTACAGTGGCTACGGACAGCAGTGGGGGTACAGGATTATGATTTTGATGTTGACATTTTGTGGCAGCCAATATAATGATACTACAGAACATATACAATAGAATATACAGTATATAGTAATCATGGTATAGTCAGAGTACTAACCAGTGGTGTTTCAGACTGGCAGACCACTTAAGGGCAAATAATCCTAGTGTGAAAACTAGATGCAAGATTGCAGTTACTCATAGCTGGGAAAATGCTACCAAGTGCTTTTCACATGTTTGTTCTGTCCAAGTTTGAAAGTCAGAATTGCATGTGTCATGTCAGAATATACTATACAGTGCATTTTTAGATCAGGTAGTGCTTATCGTCAGTTCTTTCCCATACATTACTACCAGCAGAACAATAAGGCTTAAATCTAACCTCTGTCTTGCTAGTCCAAGTATGTACAGCTAAGCAGCCAAACAGGGTAATGTTATAATAAGAGTCTGATCTTACATTTTTACATATCGTTCATATAATACTAGGACTAACTAGCTCTACACTGCAATGCAAGAACAATGCTGTTTCTGTATTTTCATGTCTTCTACACAAATCATTAACTAGTGAGAATGCTAACTTTTTGCCTTTAGCCTCACGATATCATGTATGTAGCCATCAAGAGCAAATTAAAGACCCCTTTTACAGAGATCCAGTTTTAAAAGAAGTCATCTAGAAACATTAAAAATCAGCCAGAGTTGGCGCTTTAAACCAACTCACAGGACTGATGTTAGCTTAGTTAGCTAGCTAGCTAAAGCTGTTAAATTGTTATTTAGTTGGCAAAATCAAAGGTAGCCGGCTAGAAATGAGGAGCCTGCTTTTGTCTATCTCTGTCTGACACGTTGGGTCAAAAAATTCCAAAGCGTTTTGAGTGGTAAATCTGCCGGTTTTCATTGTAAACTGTAATGTGTCTAGCGAAAATGGTTAGCTTGATGTTCCTCAGTGAACGGTCAATTCAGCCTGAACATTGATAACTGTGTCACATTGCACATACAGTCGTAAAATTAATTTACTGCACAGCAATTTTGTTGTTTACTTCTGGTAACATGCGGTAGTTTGTTGTTTTGTATCAGCCACAGTAAATATCTTTAACTTGGACACGGTACTCATTTTGTACTATGTGTGTTCTGTAAACACTCACCTAGACTATACAACCAAAGTATTCATGAAAAGCCATGAAGGTCTGAAATACCTCAGAAACACTATTACCACACTGCCTATTCAGCATCCACAACCTCTGACCAGTCGGCATTTTTAAGTGCATCAGGATCCAACATACACCAAAATGCACAAGTGACTCCCTCTTCCAAAATGATATGCTTCAAAAAATAATTATTCTCAAAGGCACGCGGATGAAGCAGAGCAAAAAAGAAAGGCAGAGTGTCTGTATGTCCCCGGCCTCAGCCGTGATTAGCATAATTGAATTTCAAACGATCAGGGGAGTATTGAGGAAAAGGGAAGCCATTGAAAGTGTGTAAATGGTCCACATTGGCACACCTCAGTAATATCATCAGTGTGGGTGTAAGAGTGTAGATGTGGTTGACTGGAGGGTTCATGTGTCAGGCTAAATAAAGTACATTAAGTGAAAACATGAGAGAGGGTCAAAGGGTCATGTAGGTATTCTGTATAAATCAGTCTGAAATCTTAAAATTTACTTTTGTTACATCCACCGAAACTCTTCAAGGTCATATGAGGTATTGGCATCACATCCATACCAAGGTTTTCTCAATCCACACTCATTTATACTCTGTACTAAGTATTGCTATCAGGTGCCAACAAAACTGAATAATGTGTTTGTTCTACATCTCTGATATCTGTTATTTTGAGACAGTCCGCCCAAGAGAAATGACAGAATAAGTAATTTCAGCAAGTGCCCTAAAACGACGATTACGTTTAAGTGACAAAGCCCTCTAGCAGTAATCGTAATTATGATGGGAGCAAAGGAAGAAGTCAAGGCGGTATTAAAAAACGACAAAGTCCACATAGGGTGGAAGTTGGGGTGGATGGATGGGTCAGCAAAACATTGAACTTCAACACAGGAGACAGCTGTTTGTTTCCATTTCCAAATGACAGTCAACTCTGGTTATTATTGTAACCATGATGATGAACGTCTCCTAACCTTCACGAAGTAGTAATTTAAACACAAGCCATCTTTAAAGCTAACCAAGTTGTTTTTGTGCCTAAACCTCATCAAACCTTAACTATAGCGTTATCAGATCATAAAACAGATTACATTTTTTTGATTTATCTGACACCCCTATGTGTCGTTGAAAAGGGCATATGATTTTGCCGTTTAATTTGGAGGACTTGTTAGGTATTTTGTTTGTACCTTGGAAGTACATTTTCAAATGTAAGATCTTCTCCCTTTCACTGTCTTCATTTCCCCCTCAGCATTCAACCAGCCTATGCTGTGTTTAATTCTTCCCACCTGTCAGTGATCTGCCGACATGATGTCCCCTCCCTGTAAGCAGAGAGGATGTAGTGATATGGAGATATTCTCCCCTCTCCATGTCATTATGATAAATGACTAGAGAGGTGTGGCAGTGGGTAGGGCAGGTTTCTCCTTGTGGAACGGTGAGCTATCGCTCAAACAGGGTCTCTGGAGCCGAAATGTCCATAAACATGCACATAAAATCAGATCCCTCAGCAGGTGGTATTCTGTCCTTGGAAGAGGAACGAAAAGTCAAATTGGCATGCATTAGAATGATGGTAGCTGTCCCTGAGGACAGACTGATTTTAGTTATCTGTCACTAGTCGGAAGTCAGAACCTGCCTAAGAGTGCTCTGATAGGATTTGATTTCTGCCTCGGAGGAGACTAAACGTAATCTTGGCACTCAAAACAGCTGCTGTCCACCTCACAGAGCAAATGAATCACGTCACCCATTAAGGAACAGAAAATTCAAACTACAGGTAAGACAATTAAAATCATAATTTTGCCAAAAGCAAGCAATTTAACACGTTTGTTAAACAGCAAAGCATATCATGAATACAAAAAGGCAATTAGTCTTACCGATTAACCATTTCACCACTGTGAATCCTGGACAGTCTTTATTTCCAGAAGAAGCTGGTCTTCTTTTTAAAGCTCCAGCACAGCTCATAAACAACATATGCTCGCAACAATTATGGTTACCCTAGAGGCAAATTTAACCTCGAGTCTTCATAGCAGATGCTGGCAAAAATAACAGTGATTGTAACAGCTCTGGATGCATGAATCATTGGCATTGATAAGCTCCTATATTGGTCACCAGTGTCTGCTGCTGTGCAACTTTAAAAAAGATCTGCACGATATAAAAGAACATTACACACTTGGTTTTACAACTGTCCACCCACACTTTAAATGTGAAAGATGTAAATGTGCAGGTTTGGCAGTCTATGTGTAGATCGAACAGAGGATGCTCCGGGCCTGTTGGAGGATGCTGAAGCAGAGGCGGCAACTCTCACATTTATGGCACGAGACTGTTGGGAATGTCTGATACTTTATTCTTGTCTGTCTCACACTGTGAAACATGAATAATAACAAGGAATATTATTCACTGCCGAAGAAAACATTTTACCATGAGACTTTGTAGCTTTGTTACTTTTGTTTGAGTAATTTGTGTTCTGAGTACAACAGAAGGCAGGTGATCATGAGCTAGATGTTGATGGGTACATAACTCCTGCAGAACTATCTACATTTATTAAACATCAAGACATTCTGAGCCTTATTTTTAAATAAATTGGAATGACATGTATTTTGTAGGGTATTTTGCTATTAATTGGGAACAGGACTTCATTTGCTCTGTTACAGACATGGCTTTCCTCCACTCCCTATAGACCAGTTTTTGTCTCAAACTCAACTGGGCATGGTCCTAATTGACTTGGATATGATGTGGTCTGGGCTACAACCCCATTCTGGGGTTGCATCTTCGTCAGGGACTTAAAGTGCAAATGCATGCTTCATTAGGTTATAAGCCCTTGTAATTCTGGGAGGGTTTAACCAATAAAATGGCTTTATTGTCTATGTCTGTACAGTCTCATATCTTCATGCAGTTGAGATTACAAATTCCCACTTTTATGTTAAGCAACAAAATTCCTACCTCTTTGTGACCTCTAGTCTACTTGGTGGTGTAATTCAACACTGTGACTGGATCAACCGTCTTTAAATCACAAAGATCATATTTCATTTCTTCAAATTTCACAGCCTGCCACCAGTCTTCACTTCCCAACAAGACTACAGCCGTTTAGCTAAATGCTAACGTTAGCAAGCTAATATGCTAACAATGACGATGATAACAAGCTGATGTTTAGCAGGTATAATGTTTACCATGTTCACCGTGTTAGTTTAGCTGTTAGCATGCTGAAATTTGCTAATTAGCACTAAAGACAAAGTACAGCTGAGGCTGATGGGAATTAATCAGTTTTGCAGGTAAATGATATCAGTCAAAGTATTGGCCTGATTATTGTGTTAGATGAAAACTGAAGGAATTACCAATCATTCATGCCAATCCATCCAATAGCTGTCAAATTTCACTCAAAAATCACAACAACAACAAAAAAAAATAGAATTTTTATAGGGTAAGTTAAAACTTTGACCTACTGGTGGCACTAAAGGAAAAGTCAGGGGATCACTGAAGTCAGTCAGGATTCATCCTCTGGGAACCATGAATGTATCTACCAAATTTCATGGCAAGTAGTTGTTAGAGATACTTCAGTCTTGACCAAAGTGCTAGACTGACTGACAGACTGATATTGCTATCCCCCTAATAAAATTAAATCTCATTGTATGTGCTTACAACATGTATTGTGTGATTGTGTGAACAATAAATAAATTCTTAAAAATGCATTTACGTAGATTTAACAACAATTCTGCTTTACAAAACTCATTCTTCGTTTGACCATGCACATGAAGAGAAAGAAATACACTCCAATATATATATATATATGTGTGTGTGTATTTTTATTTCATTTAAGTGAGTTTATCAAAAGACTCTTTATCAGAGTGTTTTTTCAGTTTGTGATAATAACCTTGAGCGAAATACCAGTATGCCAATTTTCATCTAAAAGTGTTGAGTGAGCACTATCCCTCATTGTTCCAGCAGTCACATCGGAACACTTAATTATAAATGCATGTGAGGTTTCCTTGTACTCTACAGTGTAAGATCAATGCCAAAAGAGGTTATAAAATGGTAATCACATCTCATTCTATTTTAATGAGTGCGTTCATTTAAGAATACATGGTACACCAGCTTTTCAACTGACTGATTCTTGACTTTTGGAATGTTTTGGAATTAATTTCAAATAGTCATATCAGTTACTGTCATACTGTGAGTCTTTTCTATTATACTCTATAATCATTATGAAATCAATTTCATGCTATTTGGAAATGTATCATGAATATTTGACCAAGGATAAATGACTGAATGCTGTGGGATCTTGATTTGTCTAGGCTGTACCTGAGATTAGCCTTGAGGGCGAAATGTTGCATCCCCAGTTAAGTGGAGGGCCCGGCTAGAACTGATGCCAGAGGCGTTCATCATTTGTGTTATAACTCAAATGTCAGTTTCTTTGCACGGTCAGTTTTGGGAGGAAACTTGGCAGGATGACGCACTGTAAAAAGTTACTTTCATTGTGAAATATCTCAACATCTACTGGATGCACTGACACAACATTTTGTACAGACATTCATGGTTCCCAGACGACGTATCCTTTGGTCATCCTCTGACTTTTTTGCTAGCACCACCAGGTTGACATTTTCTTGACAGTTTTTAATCTAATGTCTCAGCAATTATCAGATGGATAGCCATGAAATTGGGTGAACACATTCCTATCCCCCCCTTAGAATGAATTGTAATAACTTTGGGGATGCCTTAACTTTTCCTCTAGTGACATTATCAGGTCAAAATCTCAATTTGTCCAATATGTTCATGACCAAATACCTGCAAAACTGATAGCATTCCCATTAGCTTCAGCTATGTGTTTAGTGTTAATTAGGAATTATGTTAGCATGCCATGATGCTAAATTAAGATGGTGAACATAGTAAACATTATACCTGCTAAACATGTTAGCATTGTCATTGTCACCATGTTAACATGATGACGTTAGCATTTAATTCAAAGCAATGCTGTGTCTAAGAACAGCCTCACAGTGCCGCTACTGTGGCTGTAGACTCTAAGTCTTGTTTTAAATATTTACAATAACTGTTTGGAGATTTACAGAATATTAATTAATGTGTTAAATATGTTAATGCCACTTAATTCATACTGTTTGCCTATCCATGGTGGTGCTACTTACAGTCTCCATGAGATTTATTTCGAGGACATGTAATGTGTCACCATACTGGTAGGAGGGAAAGTTAAAAGGAGAAATAAAAAGAAACAGGGGTTGAGGACATTTTCCATACAACAATCATTGTTATCACATTCTATTTTAAAAGTGTTATAGAGTTTCAGCGATGGACTGGAAATCTCACAGGTTTACACTGTGTAGTCTTGGTAAACAACCAAGTCAAATTCAAAAGTCTCAGTGCAAAGCAGGTTATTTGAATTCTCTCCCTGCCAAATGGTGAAAGCTTAAGACTCAAGATATGAAACCGTGATGTGAACACAGTGACAGTCCAAAGCAACAGACACAGACACACAAAGAAGATATACACACATACCTGAGTACATACACTCATAACAGGCAGTTGACAGGCAGGTGCAGGCATACACATACAGGCACCTGTCCATCTGTCTGTCAGCAAGTAGACACACTCAGACATGCACACAAAAACCTCTCTTTTGGTACACCCTTTCAACAGTGGCTCGGATAATGCTTTAACATATTATTCTTCCAGTACACGCTCAGCTAATGAAGATGTTGAGCTTTCAGAGTTCTCCTGATTCAGCAGTTCCACACTGAGCCACCATTTCTTTGCACAAGTGTGATATGTTTCAGCCTCAGGAATTATACATTATGGAGTCTAACTACTTTATGCTTCACTTGTCACCATTCCTGCTCTACAGCTGCAACCACACTCTACAACATGCTACCTGAACGTTGTGTTCATATGTTATGTGTGTATGTGTCATATAAATTTACATATGTCTGATGCTGTCTTGCTGCACTGAATATTTGTATTTGTACTTTGTATAGATTTTAGATTTTATTCCAACATGGGCTGTATTTTCAAAGTTTTAGCCATCATTCCTCCTCGTAATTATAACATTATGCTTATCCGGTAAATTGCTGAGATCTGGAACATGACAAAATCGCTAAAAAGCTGTGGAATGTGAATGGTCAGACGGTCATACAGGTTTTAAACAAACCCCAAGGTTAGCCAAACTTATTTGGAAAAGAAACAAGATGAATGCTAAAACTATTACCCAAACTGTCTGTTGTTAACATCCATCACAGTTTACAGACCGAATTCAGGCGGCAGTTGACTGCGATAAAAACAAATCTTATAAGTTCATTAAATGTCACACTGTACGAGGTGGTCTAATGAAGTCTTGGTCTTGATCGCTATGAATCATAGCACTATGATGAGAGTAGAGTCTGCAGCATAGTAGCTCTACGAGGTCGTACTTAGCAGTGTTTTGAGCTAAATGCTAACATCTGCATGCTAATATGCTTAATGACAATGTTAATATGCTGATGTTAAGTAATGTTTACCATGGCCAGCATCTTAGTTCAGCATGTTAGCATGGTAACATTTTGTAATTAGCACAAAACAAAACACAGAGTACAGCTGAGACTCAGTTTTGCAGGTATTTGGTCATAAACCAATGTGTTAGACGTGAAGATGGCAATTCATCCAATGATTGTCGAGGCATTTCACAAAACAATAAAAATGTCAACCTCATGTGGTGCTAGATGAAAAGTCAGGGGATCGCCAAAGTCTGTAGAATTCATCCTCCAATGCCTGTAAAAAAATTTCATGGCAATCCATACAATAGTTAGTAACTTTCGCCTCCAACAGCCCCAAAATCACACACTGTAAAGAGGCCATTCCTGGTTCAGCTTTGACCTATTGTACATTCCATAGTTGAAGTTTTCCTAAATGAGAACATAAACTGGAATTATCCTTTATATCTGTGCACCGACACTACCAAGAAACACTTTTGTACATTTACATTATCTAAATTCTTTGAGAAACCCATCTCAAGTCATTTGTCTTCACTATAGTTGGCATATTGTATGGTTATACAATATGCATCTAAGTGTGGATTAGTGTTTCTTGTAAAGCCAAACTGCAATGCAAGAAGAATCATATTAGCGCATTGATGGCCGTATCCCCTTATAGGAATAAAAGACATCCATGCAGCGCCTGACACATCTACAATAGTGTTTCCTATCTCTTGATCACAAGAATCAAACACAGCTCTCAGAGGGGTACTGTGCTTTTGTAATCAACCCTGTGTGTGCTCTAACACGATTGCACATGCCTAAGCGTTTCCTGCCTCTCTATGTTCCAAGTACAGTTTGATGGATGGAGGCTGGTTTGAACCCCGCTGCACCACAATGCCAAATTGCAGCTATCTGCTGATGTGTTTGAGAAATAACATTCTCCATCTCGCCCTGTCAAGATGCCAGGCTGTTTGGCCTGGCGGCGATGTATTAAATGGTATATTGATAATTGAAATCTTCGCGGCCCTTGCGATGCCTTTCTGCTGACTGTGATCTTTTAGGCAGATGGTCTCTATTACTCATGTGCAATTGGAGAACAGGGGGTGGTGGTGGAGTGTTAGGGGTTATGTACAAATCTGATTTTATTATACGGCCATGTGTCAAGATTCTACAAGACATACAGAATACATCAGCACCTAATTGTAAAAATTGTATCTTGTATCTTATCTTTACAGTATGTTTTATCTTTGCATTTCATATTCCCCATTTGGTAAAGCACTTAATATTCCAAACATACTTAACAACTGATAAATGTGGACCTCACAGGTTCCCTCCAACTATGTGCATCAGAGCTATAACCAGATCACTGCAGCGCAAATGAGAGACCTCTTTTCATTTCCATCGCCTCAGAAATATCACATCGAAGGGTAATAGCCCATTTCGTTTCGATTCCAATGGACCTCATGAGTGTATTTTCACCCATGGCGTTCAGCTAAAATAGAAATAGAACAGACTGTTGACAGTAACCAATGTCACATAATCTCCCCCTGAAGGACAAGCATCAAAGATCAATTTATTTTCCTAAATGCTATTCATATATCCATCTCTGCCGAGCGCCCAGGGGCATTGCATATTAGAGTTTAAATCTAATGTTGCATGAATGGATTCTACAGAGGGGCAAAAGACAATACATTGACATGGACATAAGAGAGAGAGCGAAAAAGAGAGAGAGAGAGAGAGAGAGAGAGAGAGAGAGAGAGAGGTGACAAACAAGCTCATGGAAAACAAATAAATTGAATAGCTGTATGGAAAGTGACGTGGGAAATGAATGAAAATGTTTGTTTTCTTTAGAAAGCTATTTGCGCTGTGCCTAGAGAGGACGCCGCCCCTGACAAAGACATAGCCGATCCACCTGTGCAACAATATATAAATATCAAGGACACTGAAATAATTACCATATTGAAAAAGATCAAAAACAAAGTGGAAAGTGCTTATTAGATGTAACTTCAACGCATTATTAAAGCTAATTGTAAGTGTTTCTTTGCTCGCACCTTTTTGGCTCCAACTGTGTTTTAGTCTTTTTATAACTCATGCAAAAGCCTGCTACTTCTTGCACTTCATAATTGCTCAGCACACATGGGACAGGGAGGCTTTGTTTACTGTACCGCAAGCCGGCAGATCAATTCCTCTCCCACTCTGCCCCCTTTGATAATTGCTGAGCAGAAGATGCGTGTTTACAGTTACAATTCTGCCAGCTCTGAAACACTTTGGACAGAAATAAAAGCGAAAGGCTGTGAGGTGGATGGGAGCGGGAGAGAATAAAAAGCTGGCAGCATCTTTTTGAAAATGCAAGGCCTGATATGATCGTTGAAAAAAAATCAATACTATTAAAAATGAGGGATGGGCCAACAGAAAGCCCTTCAAAGTGTCAGATTCAATGAAAGATGGCGCCGGGATAATTAGCCAGTGCAAAGAAGCTGCAGATCTCCTACGTGACCTTGTGAAGAATTAACATTCAAAAGATCTACTAACAGAGTGAAAGGAACTGACAGATTTGCAGTCAGTCTTGGTAAGACGCTTATGGTTTCTAGTAGTGTAGAAATAGTTCAGATGAGTGGTGTGTGGTGGACAATTTCAAAAGATTGCTCCGAGAAGACTAGTACCATTTTAAGTTACTGATTGTGTATTTAGTTGTCGTTGCATGAATCTTCATTTGTATGTTGAATATTTACATAGAAAATCCATTTGGTCAGTTTGGCACATTGATTTTCCCTTAATATCCCAAGATGCCTGAGTTAGTAGAGTTGGAGACATCTAACATCATCAAGCAACCTGACTCGGAGCGGAGTGGAATGGGACCACAAGCAGGAAACCACAAACATATCTCGTGGTGAGTTAAGACACTCACCTGCTTCTTGTTTTTCTTTTTTCTTGAAATGTTGAAATGTTAATGTGACATGCTAAAACACAGTGTAACAGTGCCACAAGTAGAGAAGAGAGATATAATCAGTAAATTGACTCAGTAATGTATGTTATATAGCAATATCTATTATATCGAAAGTTTGCTATTAGCCACCAGAAGCTAATGATATTACCAGACCAAGTAAGGCTATAGTAGCGGCAAATCAACTGGGGGGTGTTATGAATTCAACATGTTATTCATTCGTTCTGGTTTTTTATTTTCTCTAAAGTTACATAGTCTGGCTTTAATTAACTATAACTTAACAGAAAATATGTATATGCTACTCACCAGCAGTCATCAACTGATAGAACATGGCCGGAATCAATATAGCAATGACAGCAGAGAAGCTAACTGACCATTCTCTCTGTGATCAACATTAGATCAGTGGTTCCCAACCTGGGGGTAGGGACCCCCACAAAGGATCACAAGATGAATCTGATGGGTCATAAGAGATGGCGAGGAAAGCAGAAAAAAATGATTTCTGCTACACATAATTAATTAATTGGGCTTTTTTTTCTGGTAAATTAATAGGTAATTTTACTTCTTCAGGACTTTGAAAATTATTCAAATAAAACAAGTTGAACTGGTCCAGTAGACAACTGGTAATGCAGGTAGACATTGTTTTGTTTTAAGAGGTCACAAGCCACAAAGGTTGGGAGCTGCTGTGTTATATGATGAACTACTTTTCATACTTCCTCTCTAAATATGTTGCATTGAAGCCTAAATTAAGATATAATTTTGAGGTGAAAGGGTTAAGGGAGGTATTGCACAGCTTTTGTTAGTCAGTTGGACGTGGCTTTTAGTTTTTTTTTTTCAGTTGAATTAACAAATGTTTTTTATATTCCTGCTCTTTATTATCATTTTTTATTCAGTACACATTTTCATGGTAATAATTAAATTAAGCCCTAATATACAGTTGCACATGGCTAGCCAGATTGCTTGGGCACTTTTGCACTCCAACATACTGCATGCAGTACGAAACCAAGTCAAAGTTATCGCCTTTCTGCAGATATGTTTGCAGAGAGCAAAATGGTCTCTCACATATAGATTCAATGTTTCTAAAATGGAAGTTTGAGTAGCTTTCGTGTTGTCGCTTAAAGCCAAACCTCCCCAGCCATGAGGAGCGTGAAAAGGTCCAGGTAAGGAAAATATTATTACCCTTTATATCTTTGAGGAGGCAGGCGTCCAATCCAGGCTGCTACCCTTAAGACATTGTAGAGGCTGGTTGTTTATGGGGCCCCCGAGTGTAACCAGCAAAGTGACAGTGCAAAGGGATCCGCGGGCATGGCAATGAACTGTGTACTTCTTCAGAGAGAGGGGTAAAGAGAGGCAATTTCTGGAGTGATGGGTGCCGGAGATGATGCCCAATATGCTTCAGCTCTTTAGAATTTACAGCCTCTGCAGCACCGTGTAAACAGCTGGGGAGCAAAACAGGGTGCTCTGCAATTTCCTCCTCCCCTTTCCATTTTTTTTCTCTCCTTTTTTTTTTTTTAATGCTCGGTCGGCAATGTCCTTGAGAGAACATAATTTTAGATTTCTCTGGAGAAATACTTAACTGTAGTGCCTTGCCTATTGTTTGGGTGCCAATATTGCAGTTTTTACTTGTGCATCTATCACCGGTGACAGAGCAGAATTGTTTTGCTAAATGTTTACAGGAGGGCATTCTTGCCTGTATAAGCATGCAGGGGTTAAGAATGCTGTTATGAGCAGGTGTTTAATGGATAGTTGTGGATATGACAACAAGAATTCACTGCTATCTTGATGGAAGGCCATTATTGTGAATCTTTTTTACGATGCCTGTCGGCTAAAAGAGTTCTTTCGAAGACAGAGACTCCTTGCTTTTCAGACTGTATAGTACATCAAATACATAAAATGTTAGGACCAACTTCATATTACTGAGCTGTATAATCCATATCTCAGGCTCATTGACATGAGGTTTAAAAAATACTTTTTTACCCTCTATCCTCTTTGTCTATACCTCACCTTCAAAACTGAAGTAGGCTCATTTAGGGCTATCACCCTAAATCACAAGTTGGTTGTCATCAACTTATTGTAGATTTTTGTTTAAATGCCTTTTTTCATAAATATTCAACTTTTGTGATCTTTTGCAAAAGTGTTTGCGTTCTATCGCAGATGCCCAAGTGACCCGCCAGCACATTGACCTTGGTGTTTAAATTTCTTTTACACTTGGCAAAGAAAAGTTTTGCTTTCACTCGCAAAACTTTTGGGAGAGAATGTAAAACCTTTCTTTACTTCCTACTGTATGTAGAACTGTTCCCAAAGTGGAGAAGTGGAGCGTGTTGAGTGGTGCAGACTTTGCTTCATCATACATAGAATCACACTCCTTCTTGGAGCCAAACCTGAACACAAAGACTTACGTCCATCATGAATAAACGTTAATAACTGCCTAGAAATGATAGAAAAAAATAAGCTCTCACTGTGAAAGAATAAGTAGTTCCACAGTGCTGGTATTGTGCATGCTGGCTCACTAGCATGACTTACTGGGACACTTGATGGAGATGGGCGATTGTTAATATTTCTTTCACCTGTGCTTTTCCTGATATGACAAATCAAAATCACACCTTGGTTGCCTCCCATAAACCAGTATTGACCCTCTTTGCTTTAACAATACATTTTTAAGCATCTAACTTCATGTCTAAAAATTCTCTTCTTATTTCTGTCACAGTACGGTGCTGCTCTGATGACACGTCGTTGCTAGCTTATTAATATTTTCTAATTGTTTTAGTCCCCTAATATGATACTGCAAAACATGTTTTTGTCAGCTGATTTCCGACAACAGGACTGAATTTCTTTTTACTCTTTGGTAACATTTTTATAAAAGAAACTTGAAAATAGAACAGAACATAGCCATATATAGCAATTTTTAGATCCCTAACCCTAAATCTCATGAACGGGCACCTCCTCATGAACACGTGGCGTTCATCAAGTTGACAAGAGTAATTTCTGACAAGTTTGTGCAGCAAAGAAAATTTGGTGAATGCGACCTGAAACACACAAAAAGTTACAGGTTTAGGATAAGAATATGAAAATGAAATGAAAAAACTATGTCTCATGCCCAACCAGACTTCTGCAGCTATCCAACTTATTCAGAACTTTGAATTTTAAAGCTATCTAGAGTACATTTACAAACTTTTATTTTAGAAATGAAATTGAAATCAACTGTATAAATCATAGAAATGTACTGCTTACTGGAGATGTTCATTTTAGAAAGTTTGATTTTTGGTAATATCTACATTATCTATATTTACAAGTGATGCGGATATTACTTTCCTCAGGGGTTTGCACACATGCCAGAGGCCAAAAGAGTTCACACAGTCTTAAGCCTTATAGGTCAACTCCCTGTTGGCAACAGCAGGAGAGCTTGTGCCAAACATCTTGAGCTCTGACCTCGAGTGAAATCCATCGCTCGCTCTTGCCTGCTGGTCTCACTGGAAACTTTTTCAGACCTCGATGCAAATCTAGCCTCGCCTCCTAGTGCTAGCTCTTAGGTCTAAGGGCCAAACAAGTCTCTGAAAGCAGACTTTGGCGATTTGGAGAGCGAGCTGTGGGTTTGCTCTGAAAAAGCCCTGCGAGTCTGTGACTGCTGGTGCACTGCCTGCACCCTACGCAGTGCAGAGAGGCATTATGCAAGGTAGCATGGATAAGGAAGTGGTTCTGTCCACCCACAGGGACGGATCTCAAGAGTGTGTGTTCGAGCAAGCTGCGTGTGCAGGGAGAGAATGAAATGTGGTAGTATATCTTGGTGTCTTTCCTACTGCTGTAACGGCTCTTGCACATATCTTCCTAGTGCACAGCAAACGTCCACTCAATGACCCCAACCTTTCATGTAATGCACAATAAAATGTTTAAGTGGCATACCAGCACCATTGAACTCGGGATAAATTGCCTCATATTTTCTGTGGAGCTCCACATTGTTCAAGATAACACAACACTCTAGACTATGGCACAATGGAGAAACTACAAGATTAAAAAATATATTACAGCAAGAATTGTGTTGTTGTGTTTTATAGGATCTCTTGGAAATGAATCCTACACAGATAAATATCTATATTACACCCTTGTTTACTCACTTCACTGTGTACTTACTTTTGCTAACTTCACAGGGGAGAGGAGAAAGAAAGAAAGAAAAAGGAAAACATAATGCATATTTCAGCCCGAGAAGCGAGTGTGATGGAAATACACGATGATGACGATTCATGCATATAATGGATCTGGCATCCCAAATGAATGACTCTGTTGCGTAACCCTTCAAACTCATGTCGAGATACAGCATCAAACTGTCACCCATGGCTTTTTATTTCACATAGCCCAGAGGCGTGTCAGGAGATTGTTTGCAGTTAATACACATAGAAACATAGACTGAACTTATGAACTAGCTTTCTTTGTATAATACATAAAATTGCAGGGTAAAAGCTATCTTTACCCAACAGACGGCTTTGTACAAGACCTGCATAAATGGACATAAATGGGCTAGGGTCATTCCATTTTAAACTTTTGTGGTTTTCCCATTAAAAAATGTTTTTAAAGTGCTGTTAGTAAGATCATTTTTTAATTACAGCTTTGAAAATACTTATTTATAATTTACCTGGGCTGAATAATATGAGCGAGCACTGAAAACAAACTGCCCATAATCCTAAATGCCTGTTCAAAGGTGGCAGAGGGAAATGAAACACAACATTTTCTGGTTAGCCTGAATTATACATTTAGAGAAAACAGGGGGGTGGGGGTGGGGGGAGTAGGAAAGTGCACTACTTTTTAAAATAAAACCATTATTCACTATAGTGAAATAAACAAGGCACGGAACAAGGTGCCGCCATGCAGTTTGTATGAATCTGTGTACGTCTCAATTCAATTCAATTCAGTTTTATTTATATAGCGGCATATCATAACAAAGTTATCTCAGGGCACTTTTTCCATATAGAGCAGGTCTAGACCGTACACTCTTTAGTTGAGTCTCAGCCTTGGGAATCCCTGCAGGGGAACACCTACCCACACCCAACACAACACTCTCACTCTGCTCATGGAAAGATTACCATGACAAAACATGGCTCCTGGGGAAGGGTAGGTAACAGGGCAAGATGGACATACAGTATTGGATGCATCCCAGCTCTGCAGAGCATGTACTTCTGTGTCATTTCATATTCAGATCACACATAGCAGCAACGAGCACTGAGATTGGCAGCCCCTGCTACTTTAATTTGATTTAAAAATACATAAATACTGATGGATTTTTAATAAAAGAAGGTACATTTGTCTGAAGCAAATATAAATGTGTGACGCATATATAATAAACTATCCATAAACACATTTTACATTCTAACTAAGGCTGATATAAACAGCTTGAATTATTGAAAACAGTAGCAGGAGGAAATGTGTGATTACTCTGACACAACAGGACAAAGGAAGACTATTGTTGTGAGCTGTTAATGTATTTACAACGCCAGTTGTGGCTGCATTTGGCAGAATTGCTGGGGTAAATGATGCACAAGTGAAAGTGCAAGATTAATAAGCAGTTTATCCCAGAAGGGGTAACATCTCCTGCATCTTAATGTGTTCAATCTCTTCCTTTTGTGAAAATATATGCATGCACGCACACAAACAAACCAAAACAAAAGCATACACAGGTATATTAAGTTACTTACACAGAAACATACTCCATCCTCTGCTTGATTAGGCGATTACATATTAGATGTGTAAATACATAAACTTAGGTCTCATGATTAATTTTATACCAATCTTCACTGAAAAAAAAGGTTTTTGTGAAGGAGTAGATTGTTTAAACCTCATTTTCACATGGATGTAATGTTCCTGCTGTACTTCCTGCTACAAAACACTGTTCACTTGCAGTTTACAGAAAACGAGGTCCTTTTGCAAGCAGCACAGCTTAAAAAAAATTGAGAGAAAATGCAATTACCAGAAACAATGCCCCGGTTACTCAGGATAATCCACAGACCTCAGCATCAATAGTTTTAATACGGGGGCTCTTTTCAGTAAAGAACAGGCTACAGTGAAAACTGGAGGTCTGTGGATTAACAGGGACCGGTTTTCTGGAAAGACCCACTGCTGGGTCTTTCAAATGTCATTTTTCAATGCTTTAAGCTCCACGAACATTACATTCACCACCATTGTATTGTGGTGGCAGCAGAGGTGAATATTTCAAAAGCTGAGCAAAAAAAATCAAGACTATCTGCGTTGCTAGATACCACAGCTGGTAAGTGAGAAAAATGTGTTTTTTGTGTGATTTGGGTGAGATAAATTCCTAGATTTTTTATTTATTTGAAACATAAAAATCTAAAGCCCTATACTGTATCAGGAACATGTTTTACTATGACTGTTAGATCTGTAGTTTGTAATCTATACTGTTCTCAAGTGTGACTACGTTACAGTCGTGGAAATTGTGTTTGTGGAAAAGTTGTTAGCTAGCCAACGCTGGCTAAACTGTTATCGTTGCAACTAAACTGCTAAAGTGCTTCTTCTGAAGTTACCAAACAGTCATATGTGCATTACCACCACCCTCTGGACTGGTGGAGGGCTGATTCTGATTTGCAAGTAGCCTGGGACAACCATGATGGGTTGCAATCAGATTTGTGATCTGGCCAATGGAGACACATATATGTGGCTGTGTAAATGAAAGTGTCTTAAATCTCATCTGGATTTTATCCAGATATGAGACACTGGACAAGTGTAAATAGGGCCTTTGCTTGCCTGTTGACGGTGCATGTCTATCTCTGCAGATCTAACTTGGTGCCGCTGTTACGTTTCCTGCCAATAAGTGGCGTGTGTTGGATTGCAACTGCGAGCCCAATACTGCTGCCACTGCTGCTCTGCAATTCAGTGTTTATGGCAGGGCCTGGTTTTGGGAGCTTTGCATCAATGACACTGTGTGTGCTTGTTATTTTGTGATCATGCAGAACATTCTAGGGGCCGTCCTCCACCTAATTTGTATTTTTAGTATCTAAAATTATCCACTGCAATTGCTTGAATTTCTGTGATCCTTGTCCAAGAAAACTGTTTGATGTTGAGAGTGGGTTTTGTTGGAAATTTGCAACAGGCTCTGGATGAATATTTCCACCATATTTTGGAAGGGGCAACACTGCATGGCAGTGCCAGCAGCCACCAACTGTCTCCTCTTTGAAAATGTCCTGGAAAAGGAGGCCCTTAGTGCCATGTTTTTTTCTCTCTAAAGAAGAACAGGAGCAAAGAGGGAATACTCATCTATGTTATTTCCCAGTCCGAAAATATCAAACCTCCTCTGTGACTCACACCGCACATGGTGAGTGCACCCAGAGGCGTGTGTGTGTTAGTGTGTGTCACTGATTTGTTCATCACCAGTGACTATTCCTGTTTGAAGATAATTCAACATGCTTCCACTACACCTGACTCGTTCTGCCTCAGTATCAAAATCAATTTTCCCACTGTAGATCAATCTCCAAGCTTCAGATCCTCTGCTGCCAGACTGCTCAGCTGTCCATCATGTGCAGCACACAGGCAGTCTCCTTCATTTACATTATGCTGTGAAAATCTAAACAGATGATAAGGGGATGTTGTGTGACACAGTTTTATGTCTGCATTAACAAATCTACTGCTATAGGTGGAATTTTCTAAGTAAATGTTCATATAGATCAATCTTAATAGGAACACCTGTCTCTGCAGAAAGATGAGTCACGGGAAGGGAAGGAAAAGAGTGAACACTTGCTTACCCCACTTTCTCCGGTCGGCAGCTAAGGTGACCATGATTGGAAGTAGGAATAGGGGGAAAACTCAATTCAGCAGCTCACATTAAATTAGAAAAATAGCGCAGAAAGTGAATCATGCTCTAAATCAGCTTGGTTATTGGCCCAGAGCCTCCTCTCAAGCTGTCAGGTGGTGCTCAGGTCCAAAAGAACTTTCTGGGATGTGGTTGAGTCGGTTGCAGCAACGTGAGGAGTTTCATGCCCACACTTAGATGCATTAAATGTTCCATTTGTTTCACACATCTGTTGTTTATGCTTCATATGAAAGCCAGTGCTGGAGCGAGACATCAATTGGCATGCCCACCAAATTTCATTTACAGCATGCTACAATATTGTCCTTGATATCAAAATACTTCCTGTATCTGTTTGACTTAATGTTCAAACACACCCTTTTGACAACATCACTTCTAGTGCCACTTTTTCAGTGTAAGATATAATTATTTATTGCCCACAAAGCAGTCACTTCATTATTTTGGCATTAGTTATGAAGCTGACAAAGATTTTAGGACCGTTAAAATCACTCCATCATGAAATATTTACCACCGCCTAATTATTTGAGACTTGGCAGCCATTTTCAAAAGCACCTCAGTGGACGATCCAATTTCCAAATGAAAAAAAAAACTGTGAAGTTAGCCATGGCCCCTATTAATACTCCCCTATGCAAATGCCAGATGATCTTCCCACACATTTAACGGGCTGGCCTTTTTGCAATTCACTGACTCACAGCCCTAAAGGAAGAGTCTTTATTGACGACTTAACCTGAATTCAACAACAACTTCTTCTGAATCCTTTACAGTATAGAAGAAGAGACCTGAGGCATGGAATAAATACAATAGTTAAAGGCTGTATTATTGAAAATCAAACAGTCTGATTTGACTTTGTCAGCTTAAAATTGTTCTTTTGGAAGTGACATATTCGTTTGATAGAGTGCATTACATTAACTGCAGAGGGAAAAGTGCTATTTCTCCACTCCTGATGTTTTGTTTTTTGCTTTTGTTGTTTCGTATGTGTGAGACAGGTAGAAAATCGAGTTGGTGCTTCAAAACATCAAAAATAAATCCAATGACCACATAGTAGAAAAACCAGTGGTAGCTAAGTGACAGCAATTGTTGAGTTTGACTCAAATTGTTGGTTTTCAAGTGAACTGTTTAACACTTTTCAGTGTCAATGCCAACACTCTGAAGTATTTATTTTGCCTTGAGCACTCAATAAATGTATAGTCATGAATTAACATTGCCAAAAATCATACAACTGTAATCAAAGAGCACTTGAAATCAAAATAAGAGCACCCGTCAACTTTCATCTTTAATTCCAGCTTCCTTCCATAGAGACATTTGATCAGCTCCAAACTTTTAACATTCGATTTGACCAAGAGTATCAACCAGCTGATCTTACCAAGAAGGCTTCTTAGAAAAATTAGGAAAAAGTAGAAAAAATTAGGACATCTACAGTTCTATAACGACTGAGCAAACTACATCTGTTGATGAAAAATGGAGCAGAGGGTTAGTTCAGGCAGAGCACTGAAGCTGGGCTTGCATCAGCTGATTGCCATCAGCTGTTTCGTTCATGCTTCACCATCACTGGCTAATTCAGAGCTGTGTGGCTACCAGCTGACATGGAGGTGTACAGCGTGGCCATTATTACCTGGAACTTCTCACTATTACTCTGCTAAGACGCTCATGCTATCGCCATTTGGTGCCTCAGCTCCTCCACCACCCCAACCTCCTTATGTGCAAAATTTTTGGTATTGTTGATTTAACTCAGATTTAACATTCATGAATCCTTGTTGCTTCTTGAAATCTTTAAAAACTCCCTCAAAGAGCAGAACCTTTTACATCTGTCAATTCCTTAATGTAGGTGTATCTGACTGAAAACCATTTGATCAAAAACAATTGAGTAAGTGGAATTGAATTGAAATATTCTTGTCTTGTCAAAAAATATTTGTTCACAGGAATTATACCAAAAAAGTAGAATTAGTTACAATATTTAACATTTCTTTTTGATGCAGAAAGCTCGGCATAACAATCATGCCCTGCTCCCCCCCAGAGGGGTGGTTTCAAGCCCTCAATGAGTTGTCTGCCTTGAGACAGCATCCAGGCTGAGGCTGAAGAAACTGGCATTCACAAAGCTACTACAGGCATTAAAGAAACAGATGGCAAGCACAGGCAATCTGCCATGAAAAAAAATAGCACTGATGCTCACCCATATTTTTGAGCTTGTTTTATCCGTACGTTTGACTGCTCATTTATTTCTTATTGGATTCTGCCATTTCATTTCCTGTTGCTATGTCTATTTCCAATTCCAAAACCCTACACTTTACCATTTCATGGTAAATGCTCAACTTATCTGTCTCAAACACACTCACATTCAAGTGACTCTGACTTTTGTAAGACAAAGGGTGAGCTAAAAAAGGTTTAATACAAGGCTAAAGGACAGGTTTAAAAGGACACAAGGGTTTCAGTGATTAAACCCGTGACCTTTTAGTTGTAGGATGGACTCCCGAACTACATGACAATCATGACACTATGGTCTATCTATAAGAGTATTTCAGGTAAGTAATATCAGTGCCACATAATGCAGGCAAGCAACAAAATCCTTATCTAACCTTAATCACCAAATCTAAATCTTACACCCGAACTCAATTCTTAACCCATAATCCTCACCTTGGAGGGTTTCTTGCAGCTTTCTGTGCTTGTGAGGAGATTTGAGCTTCTTGAATATAGAAATACTAGAAACAGCCTACAAACAGACACAGACATATCTCAACTGTGGACATGTATTGTTAAATTTTGAATTTTTAGCCAGACTAGCAGCATTGCTTTTTGGACGGCAATGGCGGTCTGTCACTCGTTCGGTCGGTGACCGCTTTGGTCCAGACTCAAATATCTCAACAACTACTGGATGGATTGCCACAGAATTTGGTACAGATATCCATGGTGCCCAGAAGATCGCTGAAAGACCGCTGTGCCTAAGTACAGCCTCACAGAGCCTTTAGCATGGCTGTAGATGCTTAGTCTTGTGTTGTCTTTTCGTTTTTATGTTTGTTGCTCCAGTGAAGGCACTAAATTAAAGTGGCTAGACAAGAACAAAAGGGAGGTACAGCCCCTTCACACACATGCACTCTTAAAGACCGTAAATTCTGATTGGAACAATGACACTGGCAATGACTTAAAACATAACACAAATCCGTTGGTAAGCACCCAAAGTTGCATGCAGACAGGAACACAGAGAAAAACACACGCCTCTTTTGTCTATCCTCCTCCGCCAAGAGTCTCCTGAGAACCTCAGAGGCCTCGTTCCCGTGACGGCAAGATTTGTCAGCCAGCTCCGGTGTCACGCCTGTGATACAATGCCGGGGGTCGTTTGCCAGCCAATCGCAGCTCGGCTCCACATTGTTCCATATTTTGTGATGTCTCGCTCCACAGCTCAGGGAGGGATGAAGGTCTCCCTGGCAACTGGACAGATGCTGTGCAGGAGACATTATTGTACTGCTCCTCAGACCCACCCACCTACCCACAGCACACACACACGTACAGTACATCTTACTATTTGTGATGTTCACCCTTCACTTTAGCTGTGGGGAGGACCAGTGGACCAAGGAGGCTTCTGTGTTTCATGCACTGTTAGGTCGGTTAGTGGCTCTTTATAGCTGACTCCTGCCAGTCCTGCCTAGAGTCCATGAGTGGATAACCCTGCTGGTCCATGGAGATCCCATAGCTTCCCATGGGAACGTGATGTCCAAGCTTACTGATGCATTATCACAGAAGAGAGCTAGAGAGCTGGCGTATCAGTCTCAATGCAGATTTAATGTGATTGCATATAAGCGAGGTTTGGGAAAGAAAAAAGAGGCAGTTGTGTTAATTCTCTGCAGCACTCTTTGTATTTGACATACCTCTGTGGGAACCGAGTTGATGGAGCAGAAAACCAAACAAGCAGTGAAGTTTTTTGCATTCTGAACACTTGTGTGTCACCATGCTGACAGCTTGCCTTGTAGCCCCAGAGAGCAAAAAGGGGTTTGGAAATGAACAGGTCCAGATTGAGATTTCCATTATCTCATGCTTGATCACCTCTCAAATTGCAATATTTCGCCAAGACAAATCTGTTCCTTCATGCTTTGCGAGTTTTAGGTTGGATTGTTTCATTCTGTGTCTAACTGAAAAAGTCATTTTATGGGTTGTTTTAGCAAATCGTGTTATTCAGAAATGAGCCATTACTTACACTAATATGACACAATGCTCATTCTGACCAAAGGCCTCATATTTCCTATCCTCACTGAAGTAAGTCATATTTACATGATAAAGACTTCTTCATCTACCAGATCTACTTATATCTACAGTCCGCTTCGAGCCTTTCATCATTTAGAATGTAATATTGTGCTGCTGTGCCCCCTCCTCTATGCAATGTTCCTCAGATCCAAGACACTACTGGCAGGGCACGATCATCTCATTACGCCAAATACTGAATTTTTAATGGGTCATTACGGTCGGCCATTTTCCAGCAGCGGTTCTGTCAGTGCAAACAGGTGGAATAGGGTTCTGTCAGGTCACCGTCTGCACAGGCAAAATATCTCCACTGATCCCCCATCTATATCCTGTCTGCCTAATGAAAAAAAACGACAGGGAATAAAAGCTTGCTGCTGCCATATCAGAGCCAGATCTTGACCCCTAATGTCCTTGTGGAGTGGCTGTGAGACGGACGGTACCCTTCAAAAGCCATCAATTTATTTCAGGGTGAGGCTAAAGCTAATTTCAACAGCCCTCAAATGATTTGCTGATATAATAGATTAGGCAGAGCAGCATTATAACCCCACTGTGCTCCTATACGCCATTAGACTTGTTTGTATGGTATTACTGATTCGATCTTATTTAAATGTACTCTGGTAATTAGGCCCTACAGTAATTATAGGGAATGATTGTATTAATGCAAACTTGAAAACTGAAAATTGACAAATGCAGGCTTATTAATTGACTTCCAAATTCACCTCATATTTATTCATGTTTTTTCATGGTGGTTCGCTGTACATCAGAGACAAGCATCAGCGTTCCAGACCGAGCGCCAAGAGCAAGAGACCATTAAGTCTTAAGAGACTTGCAGTAGATGTCGGTAAAGAAAGAGAGAGAGAGAGATAGAGATATTGAGGGGGTAAGAGAAAGAGAGAGTGCAGAGTCCGATCAATATTCAAACTGCAAAATGAATTTGACTGGAGCGAGAACTTCTCATCAAATGGGAAAAGAAATTGGATATGAAAGATGACCTGCCATAAAATCCGATATCCCACAATGCCATCTGTCAGACAGCGGCTGGGGAATAATGACAACGGCTAATGAAAGTTGAGCCCTGGTTCGGCGGTGGTTTAAATCAGCTCCTTGCTGCAGCCTCCTCGCTGTGCTGACTCAGTGCCCTGTCCTCTATCCAACCCAGCTGGGCGCCACAGAACAAAAGAGTGGGAAACCCTTGACATTATCCCAAACTGTTTCAAACAGGAACAGAAAAGGGATCAGGTAGTTTGTGATACTACTCAGGTCCTGGAGGAGGTCTATACTCACCTCAGTCTAACAGGGAGGTCAGAGATCAGGATCAGTTACAGGACTGCGCTGGAAATGAAGGACTCTTCAAAAGGGCAGAGGCTTTCTGTCATAGACGCTTCAACTTAGGCCTCTCTCTGCCACAGTCTCTCTGCCACCCTGCTGTCCAAAAAGTACCTGATGTGCCAGGTGAAATATGGTGACTGACTGAGGTCAGGCAATTCTTTTTTTTTTATGTGTGTAGTATTTCAGTTTTGGAGCACATGAAATATATAAGTCTGGTGATATACTATATTTAACCCCAACTTTAACAAATCCCATGAGAAGACCAAAGCCAACAATGAACTGATCCTACTAAAGTATTGCTTGTGCAACCAAAGCCTGATATATCTAGCCATAGAGCCCCATTATTGTCCAAAAAATATTAGAAATACATCAGTGAGCCACACTGTATGTCCACTGTAGTTCATTTTGAGTCAATACACTGCTGCCGTAAATACTCATTCGAGTACCAAATGTGTATTAGTAGTCTTGAAAAAATGCACTCATCACTACTGTCTGAGTGATGTTTGCTAAAAACTACACTGCCCAGATGTTTTAGGAAACTACTGGATCATATTAAAAAATGGATTAATTTACATTTGTGACCCATTTTTAAAGATTTACATCTTCAATATGAACAAATAGGCTTGGGGCTGCGTGCCACAGGGGAAAGAAGTTTTAAGAGGAAGTTTTGGAAGTACTGAGAGATGGCTGAACACATTGTTGATTTTGGTCTTTTTACACCAGCCTTATCCTTAAATTTTCCATAAACCTTATTGCTTCCTGTCCCAACTGGAAGGATATAAGCCATTAAGATGCATAAATGAGAATAATACAAATTAAGCTTTAATGGAAATGGTAAAGAAGTGTGACATTTGTAAATAACAATATTTCCATTTTTAGAGTTTTTTCTTTGAAACATGACCTGGCATTGCACAATGTAAAAGACTAAGAAGTGTAGAAGCTTGTAAAGGTTGCCAGCCTCTACAAATGTGTTGTTTGTGTAAGATAATTACATAGCTGTGTCAAAGTAAATTGTTTCTTCAAATGCTAGACGCTGAAGTAGACAAATTCTGAAGTTAAAACTGCAAGAGAGAATTCCCAGTGCAACCATCTCTGTCATACATTTTTCATGTCAGATCCCTTTTAAATGGGATCTTTTTTCCCTCTTCTCTTCAAATTATTTGTCTCAGCAAACACAAGAAACACATCCAGGCAAACAAATTGGACTGAGTTGAACTTTTTCCTTGGCTCATCACTTGTCCCAGCCTTTAAATATGCGAGTTTCATGGTGCAAAACAATACACAGAATGTGATTAATGTTCTTAGTGATTTATAGTAAGAAGTGTCAACATAAGACGAACCTGAAATTCAAAAGGTCAAGCTGTCATGTGCTCCGTGTTTCTCCTGGTTCTATTAGCAGAGCAACATGAGATATAAGTAGCAACACTGAGCTTCCATTCTTGAAATGCGCTGCCAATAAATGTTTGCATTAGAGAAGTGTTTGCTTTTTTCTAATATGTTTTCAGGCACCGTGGATACTAGGAAACTCAGAGCCTTGGGGCCTTAAACTGCAACTCAAGTGTGTGTCTTTTCAAAACAACGTATGTAAAGTTAATGGCCTCTTAAATAAACTGTCAATCGTGACACCGCCTGGCTTGTTTTTTTTTACCCACCCCAGTGCACAAATCTTCAATTTTTATTCCAGCCATGAAAGATATTACTCCACGCTGAGAAAGCTTCTCTTGCTTCCCCTCTCTTCCTCTGCCCACCCACCTCTGCTCCATCCTCTGTCAAACAGCAGATTTAAAAATGGATCCCATTTGATCCTGTCGATTTCCATTTAAATCTACACCTACAACCCGCAGATGGAAGCAGGGTGGGGCAGTTGTGACCGGGAAGCAATGGCGCTGTAATACGATATATTGCGAGGGTGCAAGGTGACTAATGTCAGGAGAAGGGGGTCTTATATCTTACTGTCTCATTCAAATATACACTCTGCTGTTGGGCTGTCAGCCTAAATCATGGCGCACTGTTTTCTCTGGGCCAGAAGGGGAATTAGCAATATTGAATCCGCAGTCGAATATTGAACAGCTCGTAGAGTTTCTCTTGTCTGACCTAACGCCAACTTTGGAACAGCAATTAAACCCAGCACAAAAAAGCATGGGAAAGGGAAAAAACAGAGGGAATAGCTTCTCCATTAGGAGTATGAGGAGTGTATGGAAGATTTATTGCAGGAAAGTGTATGAAGTTCTCTAACATCAGATAAACCTTGGTGACATAACACTATTTTGTGGGCTTCTGATGAATTTCAAAGAGAAGAATACCTCCAGCACTGCGCTCAATGCCCTGACATATTATTTACTCCGTCAGGGTCAATGAATATCCTGAATACAGCTTTGAGGAGGGTAGCCGGATGCTTGTACTTTGTCTCAGTCTCATCAGTTAAAGACATTTAGACCAGACATGCCCCCTTTTTTGCCTGCGAGTATCTAAAAGCAGTTTCCTTGTTAAATATTCATGCTGCCCTTCTCTTTCAGGCATGCTAAGATTTTTTTGAAGTGCATAAGTGCAGTATTGGTGTTTCGATGGCGGGGCGTAAATGGAGCGTGAGGACTTTGGCAGATGTGCTGCCCAGGATTCAGCTGATAACAGCCGTGTCCGTTACATGAAGGAAGAACACCGAGGCGCACATCTGACGCCAGCAATGAGATGTCTACTTAGAGAAAACGAGGAGGTGTGAGAAACTCTTGAGAGACCAGCCCTCGATAGAAGAGTTGTATAACACAGACGACGTACGAAATCTTATTCATTTTGCAAGTTCCCCTTTTGTGTCCTTGCACTAACCCACCCAGCAGCTCCTTACTTGACAGCCAGAACTTGCATGTCCTTGAGAATAACCTGCTTGTAATAAGTGCTACGTAATCTGCTGTAGGACTTACATTTAATTGACAAAAGAACCATCAAAGGCAACTTCATAGCTGGGACTAAGCGTAAATCATGTTTTAATTAAGGAGGATATAAGGATTCCTTTCTTCCCTCAGCGAGAAAGACTTTCCCAATGGACTGCTTTAAAATTCCAAGCAACGTTACTCCAAATAGCTTAACTAGATGCTAATTGGAGGCTGTGCTAGCCAAGACGAGGCTACGTTCTTTTTTTAATCAATCTTTAAGGCAAAAGGGCTACTGTGGTGCTTTTTTTCTTTTAAAGAGCCAAGTTGACTGGCCCTAAACAGCACTTCTTTTTAGGCAAGGGATTTTGCAAACATGACAGAAAAAGGAAGGTATAGAGTATAGTGTCAGCAAATTGTTTGTGGCTTTGCCCTTTGATTCTTCCCTTAGAACTTTCATTTGAATAACAGCTATGAAAATGAATTCCATTTGCTGTGCAATGTGAATGAAATGTAAGGACTGCCTAACCATGAAATGCAGTTAAAATTGCAGCATGTTGGGTTACCTAACTACACCTTTCTCAGGATAAAGACAAAGCGCTCCTGAAAGCAATCTAGACATGTCGATGACATAATGAACATTGATCAGGAACCTTCTCAAAGTCTCAATACAAAACAAAATCCTGTTACTTTTTCTGACAGAAGGAGAAGCTAAAACATCTTAAAAGAACGTATTGATTTTTGCTGAGCAATCACAGCTCACAGTCAGAAGTATGATTTACAGATAACCTTGAGGTATGAATGGACCTAACAAATCAATGCCCACGGAAGCCATCGTCAGTATACGAGTCATTAACATGTCATTTATCTATATTGGGGCGTGGGGGGGACAATAGGCCATCAGAGGGCCAGGTGGAGGAATTAAACTCACAAATCACTTAGGGTCTGCCATTTCTACTGGCAACACGTTAGCAATAAACACAAACTCATTACTGCAGTGCACTCCTTGGCCTATAAATGTCTCCAAAGCTGAGACAGGTAATAGTGATGAGTAAAGCCTTCCATCACTGTTTGGTCTGATAGGCCAGAAGGGAACCCACCTGGAATCTGTGTGTATTCCACCGAAATGGCTGAAATGGCAGCTGCAATGGCCTGCGAGTTATTTGATTAGGGCTCCCTGCGGACCAATCATGCTGCTACAGAGAAAGAGGAGAGAGTGAGATAGAGAGAGAGGAATGTGCTGTTGATGTGCATGAACCACCAATAACAAATCACATTTGTTAAAGGAATTGTTCGACATTTTGGGAAGTACACTTATTCACTTCTTTCTGAGAGCTAGATGAGAAGATCGATACAACTCTCATTTCTTTGCATTCAATATGAAGCTGGAGCCAGGGGATGATTAGCTTCGTTTAGCATAAAGACTGGAAACAAGGGCAAACCGCTAGCTTGGCTCTGTCCAAAGGTAACAAATTCCACCTACAACAACCTCTAAAGCTCACTAATAACACGTTGTCTCGTTTGTTTAATCCGTACAAAAACAGAAGAGTAAAAACGACAATTTGTGGTTTTACAGGGAGTTGTATATAAAGGTATCATTGGAGCAAAACATCTGAGCACCTGTGACAGTGGAATTTGTAGTTGTAGAAAATCTTGCTACTTTGTAATGCATTTTTCTATGTGACTTCAAATTTACTGATACACGTGTGACTATTTTCTACAACTACAAATTCCACTGTCACAGGTGCTCAGTTGTTTTGCTCCAATAATACCTTCATAGTTGTGTCCTGGACTCTTTATTGTCCAGGAGAAGTAACTTCATGGATTCTATTTATATAGTAACAAACAAGATATGAGTTAACTGATGAGCTTAAGAGATGCCGTATGCAGATTTTGTTGTCTTTGGACAGTTTCCCCCTATTTCCATATATATGCCTTTATGTTACGCTAAGCTAAGCTAATAGCCGCTGGCTGCAGCTTCATATTGAACACACAGACATGAGAGTGGTATTGATCTGCTCATCTAAATCCCAGTGAGAAGAATATTTCCCAAAATGTCAAACTATTCCTTTCATCTATTACTGTAAGTAACAATTTGTAAACCCCCAACTGCTGCAAATACAAAGTGTCCCATCAATTGGCAAACAATCTCATCTAGCCAGGCCTTTAACCTTGAAAGCTGGCATCAAATGCAAAGGCAAGTTTTATGATTCAATGCTGGACATGGAAGAAAACAGTGAGTCACTGTTCATTTACATCTGTAGCAGCATGCCCTCTGGTGTTATCTAGGCAAATGACTATCCCTAATTCTTGACTCCTACAGTTTAGCAAGTCAACTGAGAGACGGTACACAGATATAACTGTACCTGAACTTACACACACAAGACCTAAATGTACTCACACTGACTTAAAGCACACTCGCAACATCAGAACGACTCTCACATTTTGCCAGCCCACCCAAGCACACATCACACGCAGTTGCTAATGAATGGCACCGCTAATTAGCCTCCTTTCTTTCTTCTGCCTCCCACTCCCTTAACACAGGATCACAGAGTGTGGGTCGGTCGTTCTCAGTGTGGAGGGCAGACTATTCACTAGAGAGTCCTTTACTGCCGAAATCACCAAGATGCCGGTGAGCAGCTTGTCTGATTAGCACTGATTACTCTCTAATTGGAGTTCTCCAAAACACGATGACCCCTGCTTTGTTTACTGATGGGATTAATCACAGTCTGGCAGAATTAGAAATCCCAACTGAATTTTTTCCTTCCTCATTATTTGGAGGCTGCATAGCCCAGCCCTCTGCCCCCCCACCACACTGCCTCCTTTCTTGTCGGATGCTGAGTGGCTGTGCATTTTCTCCACGAGTGGTGTGTGAAGACCAGGGTGAACCTCGGTCCTGTCACTGTCCACCTTCTTGATTTTCAGGGTTGACCCAACAGTTGGCCTGCCTCTGCTAACTTTGAGTCAAAGAGGATGGCAGTGGATCTATTAAGGCAAGTTATATTAAATGTAAGTATGAGCGGTTGATGCTGGTGTCAATGATTTTATGCATGTAGTGTGTTAAATATTGCCTATTATATTACATAGTATGGTAACTGTTACACAATTTTGACAGATATGAAATTTAATTTCAATGTACTTTTAAATCAACATTTCTGGTGAAATAATTAATATCTTGCTGAGTAATAGCCAGTAATTATTGCAAAATTGCGCCTTTTTGAGGTGGTCAAGACCCTCCACACCAGGGTCTGCCTGGGCTTGTTTGGCAATAATGACAGCTCACTTTACAAAACCAGTGATTTATTATCCGCTGCAAACCTACAATTAGGGAAATTTTGGCTGTTTTCTTGAATGACTCCTTTACTGATTTTCAATCTTATCTTAATGTTCTTGTTTATTTACACCGTTACACCTATCAATACTCTTTGTATAGCATAGGCAGGCTCTGTTCACCACCCCTAAACTTGGCACAGACACAGGCTGAGCAAAAAAAAACTGCAGTTTTTCAGTTTTTTTGCAGTCTCTCTGGTGAAAAGGATAATTAGAGATCTTAGGGATGAAAGTGAGTCTGTCTTGCTACTACTCATCCCATGCTTGCATCATCAGGTGAAGAATTTGACAAAATAAAGTTGAATATGGGCATGTAATGCTATGACAGACATATACGGGAAAGGCTGAAAATGGGCTAAGTGGTTGTTAAACATATCAGCCGTATAGCTGATGACAAAGAGCAGCACTGAGAGGGCAGATACGAGATGATAAAGTGTTGAAACCTTTACATTTGAAACCTTTAAGTTTGAGTGACCACTTCAGACGAGGAAGATAATTGATGACATGACATAAAAAGTGGAGTGAGGGATTCACAGATACAGACCGCAAGAGAGAGAGCGAGAGAGACACAGACAGAGAGCAAAGACAGGAGCAGTTACATATGAGGACAGGTACAAAGACAGAAACACAGATGCATATAGATAGATCTAGTGTTACAGGCAGAAACCAGCCAGCAAGTGAGAGGACAGAACAGATGCTTGGGGGCCGAGGCTGGGCTCACAGCCGTCACAACCACAGAGTGTGTTGTCAGTGCAGAGAGGTTGATGGCAACATCACAGATCCTACTTAAGAGCCTGCTCAGGAGCGTCAGCCTATCCATGGGGACCGAGTCAGGCAGCCGGGTGGCTGGCACTGGCAGGAAATTACCAGGTTTCCAATGATCTCACTGACATCTGTCACCCTCTGAATTTGCTAGGCCATGCCAGTTAGTCTACACTCTAAAAAATGTCCATCCTAAAGTTGTGAGTCACTAAGTCACACATTATTGAAATGTTTTTTTTCTGGAAACTTTTAAGGAATTGTTTGACATTTTGGAAAATAAGCTTAATTAGATGTTAGATGAGAAGACTGATACCACTCTTGTGTCTGTCCATTAAATATGAAGCTGGAGTCCGGAGGCGATTAGCCTAGTACAGCATAAAGACTGAAAGCAGGGGGAAACAGCTAGCCTGGCTCTCTGTTCAAAGTTCAAAAATATACCTCTGCAGCTCAATAAAGTTTTACAAGGCGTTATGTGCTTGACAAACAGCGGCCAGATGCAGTGATTTTCTTGGAATCTTGTCACTGTGAGGTTGTGAGGAAGTCACTGCCCCGGATACTGTTTGTCAAGAAATATCTACACACGTAACTCCTGTATTTCACGAAAAACCAAGCTAAGTTACGCTAATTGTCTCCTGGCTCTAGATCAATACTTAACACACAGACATGAGAGTGGTATCAATCCTCTTATCTAGAAGAGAGCCAATGAGTGTAGGCCTATTTCCCAAAATATCAACATATTCCTTTAAGGTTATTCTTTGTATGATATCACTTGCAATTTTCCTTGTAGTGTATCTTGAGAATAAAGGCACTTCAGTTGTTTTAAATAGTATTATTAGTCAGAACTAAATATATCAGTGTCAACTAAAACACAATGCCCATCAATCTGAGTTGTTTTAGTAGCATCCAGTACATTAACATGGACAGATTTAAACATGTGAGTGAGCCTGCATGCCACAGCCAACTGATATAAATGCATTATGGAGAGCTCAATGGAACCTGTTTTTCCTGCTTTTTAATCTGAGGACATTTTCCATTAGGCTAATTGCAAAACAGCACATTCAAAATGCCACAGAATAGTTAATGGTTGAGGGTCTTTGCCACTAAAACTTAAGTTCCCGCCATTCAAGAAGAGTGCAACCCAAAACACTTTAGGGTGCATTAAGGGCTATTCTGAGCACATAACCCCACGGATGCAACCAAGGACAATGATACTGAGCTCTAACATTTACTCATCTAGATTCAACATTTTTACGTTTTTACAGGCCCTCATGTGCAAATCATTCTTCATCTCTCTCCATGCTGTCTGGGATCCTGGGTTTGAAAAGATCTCCCATCAATAAGTGAGCCTGACAGTGCGCTGTCATTTGAACATTATCAAAGATGCATCTGCTCTGAATGGTTCAAGAGAGAACGGCTCCCTCACATCAGACAAGGCCCTGCTGAGCACACTTTGTAGCCCCTTCTAGCCTGAACCAAATTGCCTTATCTTGTGTAGAAAACGATAGAGCTGCCATTACCAACGGGGATACTAAAACATTTAACTGACAGCTTCCAATTACACACCTATTGATTACAGTAGACTTCTCTTTCACCCTCTCACCTCTCCTATACCTATCATGCGTATCTTTCTTTGCCTTTCTTCAGATGACAAGATAGTGAGGCTGAACTGCCCCACTGATCAAAATTTCAAGTCCTATTTTTGAGTAAAGAGTAAAAAAAGAAAAAGAAATTACACTTTGTGTGTGGACAAGAACAGCAGAGCAGAGTGTAGCACCCAAAGAGTGCCTGGCTGACAATAATTGCAGCCAAGAGTGGTAATGGCTCACGATTGCGCTTGTACACTTTGTACCATATGATCAAAAGGACTGTGAAGGCTGTGGACTTTTTTACAGGAGCGGAACTGCAGAATGGCACACACACAAGCCTTTTTGTGGCTTTTCAAAGGTTGTAGAAATGCAGTTTGCATGTCAGTGTCTTTATTTATTTATTTATTTATTTACAAGCTGTTCAGGTGCCTTTTCCAAACCTACTTTTGACGAAATAGCTTGATTCTCTCTAATTTTCCTCATCTCAAAAATTAGAAATGAAGAACAACAAGAGAGCAACAAAGAAATAATGATTCACTCTGGCCTGCTCTGTCCGAATGACCCTGATATTTTACTGCCGCAAATATACCACAGCCGACTGGGCTCCCCCTGACAGAACTGTGCTTACAAGCGGAATGCAAATGACATAATTGGCTATGTAAAACTCTTGCTCTATTAGACGACGGGAGCATGGTGCCTGATAGCCTTCATCACCAGTAAAGCTCTTCATTAATCTCCATCCACAAGGTCAAGCAGTTGCCCTGTACAAGACAAATGCATTAAAGCTCCTCCATCAAGAAGTGAACCTTGTGTGACCGAACGACAGGGGCGGCTCGCAGATTTGATGGGAGACTTTGTTATCGCAGTAAGCTGCAATGTACTTTTTTTTTTCTTTTCTAGTTACAAAAGAGACTATTCTTTTGTAGGAAAAGTGGCGATCATGAAACCAGTGTTCTTTTAAAATCACAATGTATGTCTCCCATGTCCTCAAATTGCGTGCAGAGGTCTTCATTGCTTTGAAGACCCTTCAAACCCCCAAGAAATCTCAACTTCGTCTTCCCAATGCAGTAAACAACAACTCCGGGCATTACCAGAGCTTTTACGTGCACAGCGTCTGACCCTGAAATAATTCCCACTTCCACCAAACCAGGCTTCCACTCAGAGGTAAAGGTTAGCCTCCGAGCCAGCATTTAATGTAGAGGAAAAATATTGTGCGCCTACTCGAAAAAATCAAAGTACATTTAGGAGTGGCCCGCACTCATTCATAACCCCCAGCACACATACGCACTATCTCCCTCCTATGAGGATTGCAAGCAGCTAACACAAAGGCTGCATTGACTATACCAGCGCTTTTGGTGCTTTCATTACCTTTCACATACTCAGGAGGTCCCCTTTACTCCCTGTGTGTGCATGTCGAACTGCAGGTGTGTGCCCTTTTCCCCACCACTTTTTAATTAAGGTTTGCTAACGACAGATGAAATGAACACATTCCAATGGCCAACTCTTCTAGTTTATCAACAAGTCCAGATCAGCTGCAGGGCACTCACCCTTCTGAAAGACACTCACTTATTACGGTCACTAATCAAAAGTGCCTTGGTTGATAAGATGAGGTTATATTCATGAAATACGCCCTGTTAATAAATCCAATCCCATCTGCCTAAATAGATGTTTTTGAGCTATTACATCTTGTCCTCGGAGGACAAGGGGAATCGAAATCTTAATGGGGCTGGATTATGGCCGTCGTTGTCGGGCGGTTTTAATGACGGACATTTTGCTGGAGAAATGACCGGAGAAAATCTGGTGAGACTTGACTGGAGAAAAGGCTGAGAAGCAAGTGGTCTGACCTCAATTACATGTGCACCCCTGGAGCGGTGGCTTTGCTTGGGTTTGTACTGCACCTGCAGATATGCATTTGCATAGGTCCTTATTCACACACACACACACACACACACACACACACACACACACACACACACACACACACACAGGTCCTCACTCCATTCATACATGCTTGTGCACATGCATTTGTCAGGCACTTGCACGTACACACTTGCATGTGCAAATGAAAATTATTACATTGAGGAATATCAGAGCAGCTTTGTGAGCTTTTGAGATTGAAAACAATGTTCTTTTCATGTTTTATGGCTCATTATATGATGATTTAAAGGTGCACAGAGGAGTATTTTTTGTAAACAAAAAGTTCATTCATTCGTTACACAGCAAAATACACTGTGTAACACTGAGGTCTAACAAATGTTAAGTGCATTTCCTTCCTCATAAAACATGTGCAAAGCCATTTTTTAAATATTTAAATATGCATTGTTTACATCCATGTTTACTAGCTAGCATGCTAGCGTGCTCGTGCATGTGGTGTCTTCGTCAGTGTGCACGATACAAACAAAACGTGGACCTACACATAAAAGCATTGCTCCATACAGCTACTAGTGGTCAAAAACTCCACAGGGTACCTCTAAGGGCAAAAAAAAAAATGAATCAATTTCTGACGAGCGTTCTTCTTAGTTGGATGATTATAACAGATTTGAGGTTTTGACCAAGCTTTTTCTAAGCAGGCTCTTACAAGTCCCCCAACTTTATAAAAATGCATTACTAAATAACTTGATTACTCATTTAACAGACCTGCCTGAATAGTTTAAGGTGCCAGTGTGTGTGGTGGGGGCCAGAGGGATGAAATTTGTATGCTACACTGGCAGCCATTCCATCTTACATGCACTACATTCACTCGGGGTACGAACATTTACTTCATACTGCACTCATTCATGCTCACATATATAAAAGGCAGGAGCAATAATAGAGGTGAAAAACTGGTCAAGGTCAGCTGGGAAAGGGTTGTGCTGTTCTCTTCACTAATCAATATCTGAAAGATCACATCATACACTGCACGTACAGATATGTTCACAAGCACACACATAAACCGCCCTGACACACTTACACGCACTTTACCATAATAATTCAAGCTCTGTGTAGCACATGCTGTATCAATGTGATGCCTTTTGTGCTCGCTAAATGATCATTTGTTCTGGTACAACTGCTAGTGGTGCATGGGAAGCTTGGCTCCCCATAGCTAAAAATCATTACAAGTCTACGTGTGTGTGTGTGTGTGTGTGTGTGTGTGTGTGTGTGTGTTACTGCCCAGTGGGAGGGACAAGGATGCATGTTTGCCCCAAGCACTTATAAGACTAGTGGCTGTTGTATTATATGCACACATCAAAGAGGGAAACCATCATGTGTTGCAGCATGGTTCTGTATGCAAAGCAAAACAACGCAGTAGACATTCACCTGCAGAAATTCTATGTTAAAAACTCAATAATTTTTTCGAATGATATAAACACTGTATGGACACCAGTCTTGATTTGTTTCCTCATATGACCTACTGTTATATAATACTGCTTTTTAAACACATTACTTGAACTACAGAACAATAACTCACCTATACATGATTGGACTGAATACGCTCTATGCTAAACACAAAACATATTGCAAATTCATCATTTTGATTAAAATGACTGCAAAGTTGCTAAATATTGACTCACAACTCAAACTGAATAATTCGCTGCCCCTATTTTTATTACTTTTTAAATTACGGCTCTGCCTCTTGGCCCGCTGCTACACAAGATGCGAAGCTTGGCCGCAACAAGCACCACTTAACAGCTACCGCCAAGATAACTTGAGCTCAGTGGGTGAAAGCTCCCGTAGAGCACCCGGCAACCCTGGTTTATTGCCCCAACAACCGGCGGTAATGTCACACCTCAATGTGTGACTTAGCCTTGACACCTCACACACTGGCTTGATGCCCTGCAGTGGTTTAAGAACACCACTGGGCCTAGTTACCGTGTCCTGGCGAATGACACTCACTAGCAAGGTGACTCAGTGCTTGCCCTGCTGTAAATGGCACAGCTCACATCAGATTGATACTAGAGGTGCGTGCGTTTCTGTATGTGTGCGCGTCTGCTCCTGTCCTTACCTGTAGCAGGCTCTCTCTCGCTCTCTGGTTAACTGGTTAATGGGATGCATGACATCAGCCTTAGGAAGAGAGCAGCGACAAAAATAAGACCGTATTCATGGCTCGTCACAGCAATGAGAGCTTTGGTGAAGTCGATCTCATGAGAAAATGAAAGTAAACATTGCTTTCTCGAGTACACAAAGGTGCTATCCTCATTTGTGTGATGCATAAACAGTCACAGCAGTTAATTGAATTAGCATGTCATGTTTAATTCGCATGTCATTTAAAAACACCCCACTGAATGTAACAAAACAAAACACACGGCCAAATTTCACTCGGCTTAAATGTGGCTTTTGAGGATACTATTCTCTCACAATGCAATGCACAGCTCCAGAAAGATCTTGGAAAACAAAAAAAAGTATTACATCTTAAGAAAGACATGTTGCTTTCTGTTTGCAAAGTTTTACTGGTAGAGTCACAATCTGATGGATGTCTGACGTCGCACGTATTGTATCATTTCCTGTTGGTATAAATAAGTATGTTGATTTTTTTGTGTATACTAATTGCTAAAACAGTACACTATGACAATATGTAGTGTATACTGTATAGAATTAGTATCTAGAATGTATTTGGGATACAAGTTGGGACACAAGTAACTTATTACCATCATGAGGTCAGAACCTTGATGTCATCAACTCTGTACATATTCTACATTCACATAATCTATTCAATGTGAGTTGCTGACTGAAACTATATTCTCTCGTAGGTAGATTTTCTCCATTTTTCCCCTGTGAATAAATAGGTTCAAGCAATCACAATAAGTGTCACACATGGCAAGAGGTACATGGCAACACACACTGTATATAACCACAGTGGCAGATCACCTTATCGTTCACTCACGTCTTGCAGTGGTTTTGACAGTGGATCTGGGCTACTCTCTCCCCTGTCCACTGGCACAAGTTCCTACTACTTGCCATAATAGGCACAGCTAATATAAAAATTCTCAAATTCCCCAAAACAGTCTGGCCCTCATCTTGTCCTTTTATTGTGGTGCAAAATATTATTGAAGTAACAGGGAGAATGTCTTTCATTTGTGTTGTGGAAATACTTTTAATGAGATGATTTTGAGAGCAAATTTTAATGCTGTTTTATTTTCATGACGCCACCAAAAATGGAGCCTTCCATTAACTTTGGAAATTTGATTTACATTTACATGACAGTCTTGTTTTCTTTTTATGTTGGTTCAGACATTTTTTAATTGTGTTGATTATCATCGCATGCATTCTGTTTGTGCCTGTCAAATCAGTAGATGCTTTTCTATCTGATCCCATTTCAACATCAACTGGAATCAAATTTTAATTACAAATGACAAAAAAAATTCTAATTTTTCCTTCTCAAGGACATTAAGCAGTAAGCAATAAATAACTGAAATTTGCAAATAGTGGTACTGTAAATGTGGTTATGCCTTACAGAGCATCACACATATACAAATACACATACACTCAAGTGCACATACAAAGGAACACAGTCTTTATCTAGTAGATACAAAAAGCTCTATTTGGGAATTGGCTCTGAGCACTAGAAGATAACACTGGAAATTAGAGTGTATAAAAGCTTCCCCACTGGGAGCGCCATCAATGGGTTTACTGGCAAATATTACACAGTGTGTGTCCATGTGTGATTATATTGTATGCATGTGTTGTGCATACAGTATAATCACATATGTATGCACTTGTGTGTGTTGAACAGGTGCACACGTGATGTGCAAGTGTGTGTGTGGCTTGCTTCTAAGCAGGAGAGTGGAAGCATCTGGAGATTTTATCCTGAATCCCCCTTCCTCTCTGCATCTCCCTCTTCTTCTTCTCACTCCCATTCGCTCTTTCTCAAGGTTTGATTTGAGGCAGAACTCAATTCCTCAATTCCACACCCTGAGTGCTGTTGATAAGGGCCCCGCTCCCTGCAGTCAGGCCCCAGAGAGGGACACAGCGTGCACGCAGAATGGCAGAAAATTGAATTCCTCAGGACAATGAGGTCCATTTGTAGAGTTAAGCCGGATGAAAGGCCCATATTTAGCCAGCCACTGTTTCACCCACCATCTCCCTGTTTCCCCATTGTCGGCCAGAGGAAAATAAAAGCTTATTTAAGAGAAAGAAAAGTTGTGAAAAAGTGTTTTGGCCCCAATAATTAGCAGAGAAGCCAGCTGGACTGCTGATGTTTTATTCTACGTGCTTTCTCTTCCAATTTTCACATATTTATGCATTTTAGTGTGTGGATGATTGACACATACTTTTATTTTCTCCATAATGCATTGACAGAAAAGAACAAAAAAATAATTATATATCATACAGTGGATGAAATTGGGTTTACTGTCTTCATGAGGCCTAATGCATCGGTTTAATGTAAATTGTTAAAAAATGAATGAGGAACGATGTGTTCCTTTCCTATGAATGATGCTGGAATATGTTTGTGTTAGTGTCAATCAACTTATTTAAAATTTCACATTTTGTTAGCAACAAAAGTTCAGCTTATAAAATGACAAATGACATTCTATCTCTAAAAAGCAATGTAATCAAATTCTTCAAAATGTAGTGTAAATATGATAAATGTACAAAGTTGCTAATTGATAACATGAGCAGCTTAATGCCAGATAATAAGTGTAAATGGGATGTTACACTCAGGCATTGGCCCATGAGTGTTCACTGAAGCAGGCAGCCATTAGTTCCAGTTATTCCTCATTAACTATATGTCCCATTGATTCCTCCAATGGTGCGATAAATGGAACAGACCTCAGTCAATGATGCCTGCAAACAATCTCTTTGATTGAGAAGTGACATCATCCACAAACAATACAATGCCATCTCTTGAATTCAGCTTTGTTTCACCCAGGTGTTTACCCTCTGGAGCTAGGTCTTTGCATATCTGCACTAAACATTTGCAGGACAAGCCCTTTGTCAGCCCCTGAAAGTGCTGCAGGTACCCTGTTTTTCACTCCACTTTGCTGTATGACAAAAACTGTTCTGCCCCCCCGAGTGAATCCATTGTAATACAGAGTGGCAGAGTGTTCCTCCAGAACTGAAGTGGTATTGTGCATCAGATGAGTAACCTCTTCAAAGGCATTGCTGGCACAAGGGCAGACCCACCATTGTTGCTCTCCACTCCAGAAGAGCAGAGACATGAATGCCTTGTTCTCCCTTTTCACTGAGATGTACTCTATGAGTGTATGCTTATCCAAACTGGCATTGGGTTAGATTGGACCTCCTGGTGTTCACAAAGTTCAGCCATAGACTGTCAGCATCAAGTTGTTGTATCCCTTTGCAGGAGGCTGATTTTGCCTCCTGGAAAGACCCTACAGACTGGCGACACCAGGGTCTTCATCTGTACCCAGTGCCAGAAGTTTATTGAGGTGATGACTTTCAAAGTACAACTGGTGTTGATGTGTCATTACTTTTGCACGTATTTGGTCATAAACTGAAATACTGGATACATGAAAATTCTGACCTGATGATTGTGCTAGATGAAAAGTCACACCAAATGCCTGACTCTTCAACCCGTCTTCCTCTTCCCCCTCCTCCCTCTCCATTTCCTCCCTTAAGAACTGCAGCTGAGTCAGTCCTCTAATGATCAGTTTTAATGGCCCTTAGACCTGCTGCGATCCACAAAGGCCTCTACATGCACTGCTGCCATTTCCCTCTGATGCATGCTCGCTGTCTTTCTGACAGCCCCCTACAGAGTGATGGGAGGAGAGGAAGAAGACACGGACATGGAAAGAAAGACAGAGGAGATATTGTCTTTACATGAAAGCAGAGACAATAGAGAAATGCTTGTGTTTTATATTTCATGTGAATCATGGTGTCACTTTCCTTCTTTCTTTCTTCTCGCATCTTTGTTGTTTATTTGTTGCGGCAGAATGCTTCGAGAATGAAAGGGAGGGAGGTGAGGAGGAGCAAACACAGACTTGATGACTTGTGTGTTTTTGGCATGGCCAATGGGAGGAAGGGGTGCAGTTTTATTGCCATTGATTGGAGCATTATAGTGTGCATTGTTGCAAGATTATTACATTAACTGGTCTGACTTAATCACATTAGGAATGCGAGAGAAGAGAATGGGGTATGTCATATCCTTGCACATACACACATCACAGCCTTGGCCCTTTCTGCTCAGTTGGTTTATTTGGCGGCGTGCCAGGCAGCTAGCTACAAGAACTGTGGTAAGTTAGCTGACTTCACTGACAAATGGACTTTTATTTCTTGAAAGGGGAAGGCAACTTTTCAGGGTGATGATTTATGTTGTGTTTCTGTCCTCAATAACTGTGGCGATCTACCCTACCGGAGGATTTTAGATTCAACCTATTGAATCTACTACTACTAACCTACCTATTGTTTGGATCGCTTGGAGATGACATGCCTGTGTTCTTCAAAACACTGAAAATAGATCAATTGAAAATGTAATTTCTGTGGTAAACTTTTTTGCTGCCAGTGAAGTTCCTCCAAAAGTTCTCCCAGCACCTGACCCCGCTAAAGGAAGTGTTCCTGAGAGGAAGTGACATGCCAGGCCAAAGTGAGGATCGTTATTAGTTGGTATGCCTTCTACGCCTCATTGCTCAATGACCTGCTTTATGCAAGCACCCTCGCAGTTCGAGGAGACAAATTGTGCCTCGTCAGTATTTATAAAAACCAGTGTTCCTTAGAGCCCAGCTCGGGCTGCTCTAGAGGTTAATTGACCCCAGGCAGTCTACCTCCCTTCACCCCAGTCAGGGGGCCTGGGTACTAAAGCTCTCAAAGCTGGGCTCTCTGTGGGAGTCTGTGCCTTTCCCATTTCCTCCTGAACCAAAGGCTTTTAACCGTGTTGTCTCTACTTGTCTGTGTTTCTCTCAGTTTATCTGTGTATACCTCTCCACACATAATGAGACATTTCCCACCTCCTCTGCTGCCAGGACCCCACCTGTTCATCACAGGGCCCTGCATCTCCTAGCTGCCCTCATTAGTGCCTAGGTGAATACTGATGCTCTGCATGTGTCAGTCTCCATGTTGACCATAGGGTACATCAGGTGTCAATTACGGTTGCATGCAGGTAATAAAAATCGGACTCAACCTGTAGATAAGTGACAGGCAAGGGGCTTTAACGTATCCAAGGGATGAAACAGCTGGATAAAAATGGGTTTTGCAGGATAACATAAAACACTTCGCAACAGAATGGTAAAAGATTTAAAATTCACCAAATTCACAATTCAACTTCCTGTGCAGATGGAGTAATTTTACGGAGGATAAAAAAAACTCACAATGCATAAACCTCACAAAACCCTCCACAGGTTGGGTAAACATCACCATGGCCACAATCTCAAAGTCCCTGATTTGCCCAAACTGATTAATACACACACTCACATACACGGAAGACCCATGGTTTTCTCTTCAGCAGTCAGAGAATTTCAAAAAGCCTCATTCTCTGCTGTGATAATTACCCATGCTGCTCTCCGATGGAACATTTGCATAATCATCATCAGCCATTCACAGAGGACACACAAAGGATTATAATGAGGCAACAGAGAAACAAGAAGCATTTCAGGGAGCCATTGAAGACTCGCACTGAGAGGGCAGTCATTGTCGCCTGACGTTGCGCACAGAACACCACCACACAGGAAGAGAGATATAGTGATCTCTTTAGGGGAAAAGAAAATGCTTCGGCCAACGTGTCCCCAAGTATTCATGTTTCATAACTCTGTATGGGCCTACTTAGGTTGCTGTATTTATGGAGAGTTGGTGGAGAGGAGAGCCAGAGAGTGGGAAGTGAAAAAAAACCCTCTTATCCTTAACAAACTTGCTGTTGCAACAATCACAGTAGGTGGAAGCAGCAGGCACTGTCAGATATACCTGCCTTTAAATCCACAGTTATTTCTCCAAGCTTTGTTCTACTCTGCTAAAACATGAGTTATTGTGCAAAGCAGCAGGTAAACTTTATTTTACACCAAAATGTAGATTAGCATAAACTCTGCACAAGGTGATGTTTACTCACAAATCTTACCACATACTGTATATTTTATATACCGACCTAAATGCCTGGTCCTGCTATGTTATAGCAGATCTTTTGCACCATTCAAAGAATAGCAAAATTATAATCTTTAATGAATTGTCTTTCCTCATGCACAAGGAAATTAAATTCATGAAATAAATCACTTTAATAGCAAAATACTGTAAATGAGCTAATCCCAGGTTTTAGGAGAGATGTGAGCAAAGATGATTTTTTTCCACCTTCAACAGCTACATGCAGAGGCTCAGGTGTGTTTTGATGTATCTGGAGGCTACTGGATCTTATGCAGCCTTTTCATGAAAGGTTCAACACTACAGCTTTATAGTCCAGTCAATTTAATGATAAGGAAAGTGGAAGGTACTGCAACATTCAAAAACAACATTACCAACATTACAAATTCAGTTTCTGCTAAGAACATGATTTTCAGGTCAGGCTTTCTGATCAACAAGATTTTATGTGGACCAGTGGAGAGCACAACACAGTCTGCGATCCTCCTGCATCCAACCCTGCATTAATATGCAGTATTTTTTGTCTTTTGAGAGGGTCACTGTGTTAGATAAGGCGATCATAAATTCTTGCTGTGGCATGGCCTAAAAAACAGGACGGACTACACGTTGGATGCCGACCAATCATAGCTTGCTTTCATGGCCTGTGTGTGGTACAAAGGTAACCTAGGTCACTGTTCACCTGGCAGCACAAACATAATTTCTATTTCGCTTCGCCATGTTTTTCACAAAAGGTGTCAAACTAGGGTACAAAAGGCAAAAAAAATTCTAACGCGCTAGTCTTTTTGTCCCAACGTCATAAGGTGTCCCACTGCGCTGATTTCTTTCCACTGCATGGGATAAAATATGCAATTGTTGTGCCCAACACTCCCCTCACCCACCATGTCTGTCCCATCGGGCCATTATTGAGCTGATACGTTCTTAGCTGATCAACCCTATCACCAAACAAGAACATCAATATTGAAGAATTCTGCAAAACCTGGATTACGTCCAGTGAGGTTTTTACATCCAGTGCCTACATTTTTCAAATTCTTGCTTTCTATAATATCTCTGCATGGCAACCATGGCTATGATTAGGCAAAGATCATGGTTATGGCAAATAAAATATGGTTAAGGTATGGCTAAGGTTAGGCAACAAAAACACTTTTATTACAGTTAATAAAAACTAAAACGTTAATTGCAGGTACACGCACCACACCCTGACCTCCACACCTTTATTTTCTGCTTCTATGACACACTACACAGGTAAAAGACAGGAACGGTTACTGCTCATTTTTGTCTCTGATGCCCAACGTCTGTCAGGTCAGGCCCTTATCAAGCTGATATTGTGCAGTCTGATCTCAGCCTAACAGTATGACCCACATTAGTTTGCTTTAATCTGACCCTGTTCTCGAGGTACAGTAGGTTTTCTGCAATGGTAGCTGGACAGACTTTTACACTGACCTGTTTTTTGCCCAGTGGGTCACTCAGAGTTCCCCAAATCTCGAAGTCAAATTGTCTCATCAAAAGAGCGGTGGTAAAATGGTGGTAAAGCTATTTTTGTTAGTCTCATTAGGGAAAATTGATCTTTTTGTGCAGTGTTTTAGGGACAAACACAAGCCTGTAGAGCTTTATTTCCACAGTCGGGGATTACTTGAGTAGAAAACGTACCTTTGCACATCAAAGAGAATGGCATGAGCAGTGATCAACAGGCCTTACAACCTTCCATGTGGAATGGTTCAAAATAAATGCATCTGCACTTTGAAGTGAAAGTGCTTTATTTATTGGATGTTGGCACAGGGAACTGAAAAGTAGGCTAAAATGGGTAAGAAAGATCAAAATGGGCAAAATGTCCTATCATCCAGTCCATGAATGACTTATTAAGGCCCCATATTGTGCGCTGGCTTAAACACTAATGTTAAACTAACAACAGAGCACTGAATCAATAATTAAGGTAAAGATGATCATGTATGCTTGCTGCGTTTGATGTATAAAGACATTAGCCTTATATGGCTGTACCACACACAAACTCACCCATGAACAAAGTAGGTCAGACCACGAGTCTCTGTAAAAGCCGCCTTTGTCTCTGCGACTCGATAAATTCATGTTGCATAAAGCTGCACGCCCTTCAACTGACAGGTAAGATTTGGTTTATGTAAACAACAAGCGAATTATGCATTCAGCCATCGAGCTGGTTGTGAGCAACATCTGCCCACTGCGCTGTGCAGTCAGATAGCTTATTCGAGGAGCGCTTGCAGAACAGCCAACCTGTGGGGAGAAGTGCACGAGTGCCATCCCCTGAGCTGTTTCTCCTCAAAAAACATCCTGCATGCCTGCTGGTGTCCCCCTCCCTTCCTTCCCGTCTCTCCCTTTCTCCCTTTTTGCAGCTCCCTCACTTCACAAAACTCCCCAATGAAGGGACTTGTCATCTGTACACCTCCTCCGTGTCATGTTTTTCCTTCCCCTCCTCTTCCCCCTCCCTCCCTCCTCTCTGTAACTTTCACTTTCCCTGCCTTGTCTTCCTCGGAGCCAGTCCATAGTGACAGTGCTGCCTCTTCCTCTGGATGCTGCTGGGTTGACAGGGAGAGGGGGAGGCCCAGAAAGCACAGAGAGACCTGCCTGCACTCTCGCCAAGATAGGCAAGGAGGGAAAAAAACAACAGAAAAAGAGATACGAACAGTGAAGGAGAAGGAAAGACATGCACAGAGACAGAAAGCAGGAAGGGGAGGGAAGTTAAAAGAATTAGAGGGAGAAAGGACACACGTGAGACAAAGCAGGAGAAAAAAGGGAGATATAGTAAGATAGAGCGAAAAGACGAGTGATTAAGAAAAAGAGATAAAGGAGGGAGCAGAGAGTGTGCAGTCAGGGCTGTGGGGATATGAAACATCCTCAGGCAATATTCCTCAGCCTCAGCTCTCTCACGGTGAAAAGACAAAAACTTAGCTTTTATGCTGTAAACTTTGCTGCGTTGTAGACAGGGCTAAGGAGTAAGTGCGGTGCGGTGAGGATGATGAGGAATACAAATGTTAACCCTCATTTGACTGCGAAACATGGGGACTAGGGTAAAGCAAATTGTTGATTGTGAGGTGTGACCTTTTTGACAAGGGCATCGGAGCAGAGAGGTTGAGCAGAATGAACTCGTAGCTGAGCTGAACTTCTGACACAGACTCCATCAATCATTACAGTGCAGCCACCCTTGGTAATGCACTTCCTGTGTGTTTTATTTGTTTAGTTTTTTTGCTTCTCAACATTTAACACAGAGGACAACTATTTATAAAGAGGCAAGATAAAGTGACCGTTCACTAAACCGTTCCTCTGAAAAGCTATTGTCCAATCATAGCTTAGTCTTAGTCAAGCCTGTCAAGCTTTGGAGTTCGGAACATGTTGAAGCGGTGTGCGTGGGGCTGTAGTGAGAGTGACACTATTTAAAGTTTGGAGGGTGGTGTTTTCTTTTTGCCTCTCTGAAAACAAAAACACAAGAACAAAAGTGTAAGGAATGGATTCAAAAGTGTGATTATTTGCTCTAAAATAAGCTGTAATCATTAGCATGTCTGGCTAACAAGCTGTAAATAACCGCGCATTACTTCCAGGGCCAGGAGTTAGTATATCATTAACTAACACTAAAGTCCCCATTCCCAATTAGCACCACTGTGTGGAGGCTGGGCCTGGATGCTACTATCAGATTTTGGCTAATGCTAGCAGCTGTGTCCTGCATGTTATTGGATTTGGGGAAGTTTACAGTCTGCTTACATGAGATAATGTTAGTTTTACATTTGCCAAACACATTGTTGGTCCTCATCCCAAAAGCCATTTTTCATGTTATAACAGTGAAAACATACAGTTTGAAAAAAAAAAAAGCATACATACATACAGGGTTATGTTATAAGAAAATAACTAATTTTCCTCATCATACTTATAATACTAGTACTGCAGCGTAGAGCTAGTTAGTCCAAGAACAATGCTGTTCCTTTATCTTCATGTCTTTTATGTATGTTGACTTTTTGCCTGGGACATGCAGCTTTAGCCTGAGTCTTTTACCATGATATTATGTATCTAGCCATTAAGTGCACATTTAAGACCTGCTAAAGATTCTCGGTTTAAAACGAGTCAACTGGAAACATTAAAAAGTCAGCCGAGATAACGTTTTCCACCAACTCATTAGCCAGCTAGCTACAGCTGATAAAATCTGCCAGTGACATTGTTATTTCAGCTGGCAAATATGATGTTAAGAATCATGAGTGGTAAATCAGCCACTGTTATCACTGTAAACTGCAAATGTGCAACAAGAACAAAAAGCTTGACAGGCATAGCAACGGTAACTAAGGGGGGCAGGGCTTAGCAAACGCTCAATTAGCCGAGAAATTGACCATATAAAGAGCTTTTGAAGAAGCTGTTTCACTTCAATTTTAAAATCTCCTGCATATTGATTACCACTTGAAGTACTCTCTGGGCTTTTTACATGTTTTTTTTTTTATTTTTTTTTACCAAACTTGGAGATCGTGCTTCAGGCTGTGAAGTACGCATGTGTGTCTGTGTGTGTGCATGTGTGTGTAGGAAGTTTAGATAGGTGTGTGGGCGCAACTGAAGCATTTTGACTGCTTTAGAAGAACAAGGTCTGTAGCGCTAACATGACACGTCTCTCACTCTTTTACTCCCTGTCACTCTCTTTTCTTCTGTCATCATTATGAAGTAAATTGGCCTGCCGCACAACAGCCAGATCATCTTTTAATGTGAAGTAGGTCATCACATACTGTGGCATTATGACTCACTCAGGATCCTGCATGCTGACTCCAAGCATTTGTCCATTTTATCATTAGATTTGTTGCATGTACTATGAACATGATGCAAATTGGTAAAGTATAAGTGATGTTTTCCTGTTTCATCGCTACAGGAGGTAAAGTAAGTAGACCTATATTCTAACCTATACATCTCATTATGTATTTATTTAAATACATATAATATATTTTTATAATTTCCAACATGAAACAGATTATGCATAATATCATACATAGCATGCTGGTTTTGAACCATTCAGGGACATTATTTGTGGGGTTATTCTTATAACATCCATTACATAAGTATAATTATCAGGGGGAAAAAATACTATTTCACTTGTTTATAAGGGGCACTAGGTTTAATTCAATTAGACACAGCATGATACAGATAGGAGAAAAAGAACAACAAAACAGGCCCAAGATATATTTCTTTTTCACGCGAAGCAAATATCAAGAGAATAAAGAACATAATTAGAATTATGAGACCTGAGTTTTGGAGTCTGCCAATGTCCAGGTTTTCTTCTGGGCTTTAACCAAAGCACAGGCTGCCTGCTCTGTCTTAGACAAATATATGCTGTGAGCTCAAACCTGCACTGTGAGTCTTAACTATTATTTAAAGAAGCACCCATGAGGGCTAATGTTTGACGTCACTGCTATTGTTGTGGATGTGATTAGCTAGAAATAGATTTGGAATCAGAGCTAAGAATGGCATCTTCAAGGGAACGTGATGGGTGTGACTCTCCAGCCATCCAGCACTGGAGAACACTGATAAATTACAACTGAGTGGTGCAATATTTTCATTTAGATTTCCATTTTCCTACTTTCTGCTACTGACTGAAATAACTCAAGTAGATAGAAGTGACTCAGTGTGTATCAGGCTTTTATGTTTGCTCTTCTAAACAACCAGTGTCCGACAGGTTTTCTATCTGGTGCACAGGAAATGGTTTGCTCAAAATAAAAAAAGAAGAGCAGAGAGAGCATAAGCAGCAATTGTCACAATGGTTAAACAGACAAAGGAAATAGTGCCACTGACAAGAACTCAAACCTCATTAACAGAAAATACAAGCTGTCACAGTGCTGCCCACACAGGTGATCACTGTCAGCTTCAGTGCAAATCTGACAAAACACTGACTGCTTATAGCACCAAAAATTTGAATAGACTATTCATTTATGTGCATGTAGTTTTACACAGGCGTATTCACTCATTACACAACGCTGCAAAATGTTCATCTTTTACTTAAGTAAAGGATCTGAGTACTTCGTCCACCACAGTTTAAACAACCTCTGCCCTTCGGGTGAGACAAAATCTCTTGCTTCCTGTGAAACGCAACCTGCTCCTTGAATTCTCTTCAATCATTTGACTGTGCTTTGAATGATCTGTCTCATTCAAAAGATATTGCCAGTTTAGAATGCCTCACCTCTGCACTGGCAAGTTGTTTATTTGCTGAAATAAGATTCCACGTTTGTAGAAAACAAAAATTTGACGACTCCATTGCAGATGAAATTGCTTGATTTCTAAACGGTTCATTTTTGCAGCGTGCAATACAGCTGTATTTTTCATTCCACAGCAGTCTGAGGAAAGACATTAAAGCCTTGGGCTGGTTTTGTGAGGGATATGGATTGTTTGAATAACACTGTGCAGCATAGGCAGTGGTTACTTTGTGTACGGCTTTTCTCTAGAGACGATTATTCTTCTGTCGATCTCCCCGAAAACTGTCTTCAAAATGGAAATCTTAAGGTTTTTACGAAACACATAAGACAATGATAGTGAACATAACTCGAACTACATACAAATTGCAAATGCATGCTCTTCATCCAGTGCCTAAGGAGAATGAACGTATTGCTTGGAGACAGAATATATGTAGCAGCTAAGGTTTTTCAAATGATTCAGGTGCTACTTTGCTTTCACCTTCGAGTCTATGAACAACATTTATCAAAAGCAAAGTTATAGTCTAGTGAATGAAACTTTATTCAACACTAGTGCTATGACTGCTGGTAGTACACAGAACAGGTTTACAGATCTCCACCACTTCAGCAGCGAGAACAGATCATTTTCTTTATGTCACTTGTAAAAGACCCATTTATAACTGTGAAATTCAGTCAATAAATTCTACTGCCCTCTGCGGCCTTTTCTCCCTCTGCGGAACACATCACAAAATGTCACCATGAAACGCCTTCAGAATATTCCCCAAACTCTGCAATAAACAAGAACGAGCGAGGACATAACTCACACTGTAACCACCTCAGGCTTTTTCACAGGAAGCTCCCCCTCCCCAAAATAATGTTTCATTGCATTAAATTTGATGCATATTTTTCACCGCGCTGTGATATCCTGTTTTTTTTTTTTTTTTGTCTATGAAAAACCCTGACTCCTCCTTGACACTGCCAAGCTTTGTTGGGGAGATTTTTATGATCCACTGAGTGCACCCTTGACTGGCTTCATGAGGTGTGAAGTCACCGCGGTCAACTCATGCAGTAAAGGTTCAAGGCATAGAGGTCTAGAAGGCAAAAATGCAGAATCAGCTCTGGGTATGGTGCCATCACTTCCCCATTCATCCTGAAAGTAGGCTGCTTTAGAGGTTTTGTTCTTTGTAAGTATGGAAAAGTAGAAGATGTTTTTGATTTTTTAATAATAAATTATGATTTAGTATTGCAGCTACATTATGTCATTATATACAGTATATTGAAGGGCTAAACAACGAGAAATCGTTTAAATATTCAGAGCCGATTTTTCAAGCATTTCAGGATCTTGTGTAAGACAGGATTCACGGTGTAGAAGGTTAAATACACAGGCAGCCCACGTGCTAAAGTGTTTTTCTATGTCTCTGTCAGTAACTCTATTCCACACTTGAATAAAATGAAGCAGTGTCCAGGTGTGCATAACTTGTACTAATGTTACATAAGTGCATGTTTACCTTCTTTGGCGAAGCAAAAGAAACGCAAGAATTGACCTTGAAGCAGTGAAATGGAAGCAGGTTTAAGAGACAACACAACCTAAATTTAATAATCCAACTACAGAATTTCCTTTTTGGTATTGGGTATTCTTTTGTCACATTCCCCACATTATCCACAAACTTACAATAATAGGAACACAACGCCTGCTTTGTACAAAGCATTAGTTTTTTTCCGGACTATTTCTTTGTATCTTTTGCCATATAAGTGTTAATGGATTCTCTGTTTGAGGTCCTCTCACCCAATAATGAATCAAAGAATGCATCATCTGATGCAACAGAGGCATCAGTTTGAGGAAAAATACTGAAGTTAAAAAAAAAAGTCTCACAAGGGATGAAAATATGAATCCATTTGACGGGATATTCCTTGTGTTGTTTTTAAAGAGGTAATTCACAAATAAGAGGTGCTTTAGTCTGTGTGCTCAATAGTGTGTCGCTTGGTGAAAGCTTACCCACCATACCATGGTTTGAAAATCACTGTGGAGCCTCATTACCTCATAAAGATTGTACCTTAGCTGATATTGACGTGTTGTGCCTACCGAAATGTTCAGTTACTATGGCAAATATAAAAAAAAACAAACACACACATATACAAGTTAATGCATGTTATGAATGATAATGAACCAATCAAGCCCTACATGTGCATCACTCCTCAGTTTCCTCTTCTATCAGAGTGATTTTGATCTTTGTCACTACAGTTTCAGCTGTGAGAAGGTTAGTTTATGCTTCAAGGCGTGAATAAGCTCAAAATAGTTCGTACGACGTGTTGTGCGTGTTTATACAGTAGCTGTTCTGACCACACTAGAGGGCGGGATGAAAAGCCGGCCATTATAGAAAGGGGCAAGACGTGATATTCTTTAAATATGGGGACAACAGCGCACAATTTTGGACAAACTTTGGTTTCAAAAAGTTACAGAAATGGACAGACACGGCCCCCCCCCCCCAATTCTGACGTCGGAAAGGTGTGAATTTCTGTGGATGCTATACTCTTTTCTCTGTATGTGTCCAGCCATGTTGTCTATAATTATGTCTGTAATTACTGGTGGAATGTAACTAAGTACATTTACTCAAGTACTGTACTTAAATTCGAGGTACTTTACTGTAGTAGTTTACTGCTTCATAAGCAAAATAATATACTTCATCCACCACTGACTATAATGCTGCTCATATCCAAACTGCCCAGTCTGTGGAACAAGCCATGACAGGGTGCATAAGAAAAAGATTCTTGATTAAAAGTATAACAGCAGTTCTATTCAAAGTCTCCTGAAAACCAGTATAATTGATTTTGAAGTGACCACAAAAGCATCTGACCATTTTAAATGACTCAGTTTTTCATTTTCTGAATCTGGACTTAAATTTGACAACTGTAAACAACCACATGGTGTGTTTGTGTGTGTGTTTCTATTTATAGCATACATGTTAATGAAAACAGTAAATGTGCCACCCTGTCAGGTAGCCTGTCATCCTGTCAGTGAAGCTGGTAAACAGGAAGAACAATAAAAGGGAGAAGAAATGGACAATTTTAGTTTTAACATACAACAACATACAAACTACAGCTTCCCTCCAGGCTCACCATTGTTACTGTACCTGTACTGACTTTTCTACTGTCATTATACAAAACTGGGGTCTCTTGAAAGGGCATTTGTCCCATTATCACAGGCGGAGGGTGGTTTGCTAATTCACAGGCACTCAAATCATAAGGAGCATTACGAAAAATGCAGAATAAGCAAAGGAAGGGGGAAAATATGGAAAGTATTTGAAATATTGCATAATTACTTAACTCTGAGTGAGTAGCACCTGGGGCATGGCAGGATCCTCTGCATTCAATTAAAGAAAACGGTCTAAATAGTCTCATGGCATAGTATTTATTCATAAAGGTCATCCATTTATGAGTAAACTTTCAAAATAAATTATTTTGTGCAATTTACATTCAATTTGAATAATTTCTACTGGAGATTCAAAAAGGGAACTGATGATGGTACTGACCCAGCAAAACTCCCAAAAGTCCCTGAGGCTTTACAGAAATGTGAATGACACCAAACAGATAAAAGAACACCATAACGTACGGTAAGGTTGTATATATTAAGACTTGAAATCAGACACAGGTGGTGTTTAAACAGCCTCCAGCAGTACTGTCTTTGGATCAGAACCCTTTGGGCTGACAGATGAGGTATGTCTCTTTCTCTAAGGCTGCGGATAACCCTGCCCGACCTCCAGGAACATCAGTTTGTAGAACATTGTGTTAGAAATCCTCCTGGGATCTGAGTCTGGGAGCTCTGGAGCTAAAAGGTACAGATATCCATTTTCTTCCCTGCCTGTACCTTCTTCCTCATTCCCCCTGCACTGCAAAAAATGTCCATCAAAGTTTGCACACCAGCCAGGCAGCCACAGTCTGCCATGAATTCAACTCCGATTCACTTGTGCTGATGCGATCAGTAAACGTGCCAAGAAGTGGTGGCAAATCAAAATATAACATTCAAGTGCTTTATTTGACATTACTTGTTTAGCTGGTAAAATATGATAAGTCAAACTGGACAATATAATAATAAATGGATGACAATCCTGTACTTAATATCAGAAAAAAAAAACATTAGAACATTTATATTTAAGATAAGATTGCAGTGCAGGTAGCAGGAAAGGAGATTAGCACCAGCCAAACGCTAGTAAAATATGAAAGTGGCTGGTAGATTTCAGACACAAAATAAAGATTTACTATTGAGAGGCTGGTGAATTTGAACATTTATCTGTCAGTGGCTGGAAAATGTTCACGTTAATTTCCCACCCTTGTAGGTAGCAAACATGCTTGTTGACTTTAGCACAGCTAGCACAACTATTGTGTTTACAAGTGTGTACTATGTAAGCCCCCTCAGCTCAAATGTTTTTGCTTAAAGAAAGCTATTTTCACATTCATCCGCTGAGGGAGGAAAGTTTCTCTGGGCTCAACATCTAGTTGCTGAGATTTAAGGCGAGCCCAGAGGATTTGGAAGCCAATCATGGTCCAGCATGTAACTTACACAAGTGTGATGTGGAAACTTCAAACCTCCATCGCAAATACACTGAGAATGGACTTAGGAGACATCTTGTGTCCAGCAGTTTGAAACAACAAACTTTGAAACAAATAATATCTGCATATTCATAGATTCTATGTTTTTTCTGATGGGGGTAAGGAGTAGATGTAATCTTTAATGAGGTAATTGAACTTCTTTGTGGAAAAACATATCAGACACAAATTATTATTTCACACAAAGTATTTTATATGTCTTAAAACATGTCTAATCCCAAATGGCCACATTTTACTGTGGTCAATTCTTTTTATTAAAATATGTAATTGAGAAGATGTGCTGTCGATGCTCAGAGATGCATATTTAGCTCCCCCAGCTGCAAAAAATGCCATGTTTGAACATTGGACAGCAGAAACAAAAGCAATTTACTCAATTACATAAATGCTGTACTTGCGTACAAATTTAAAGGACTTTGAGTATTTCTATTTCATGTTACTTTATACTTCCACTCCAATTCCAAGGGAAATATTGTACCTATTCCATTTTTCTGCATTAAGTACTTCTGATACCTTAAGCAGATTTTGCTAATAATACTTGCTAAAGCATTTCAATGCATAACTCTTACTTGCATTCAAATATTTTTATAGTATTATTGCTACTTTTACTTAAGTAAAGGATCTAAACACTTTTTTCCACAACTGGTCTTTGGTCTCTTATAACTGTTATTTTTGAATGTTTTGTTACAGCGAGTCATGGTGCAGTGACATCGGTGTTTATATTTTAAACACAGCTTTAAACATTACTAAGGGCTTTAATAAGACATCCCTCAAGATTTAACAACTAGTTACCACATAAATTAGTATCTTTACACGTAGTGATATCCCTGAACTTAGTTAGGGCTTGTAAAATAGTTGGGGCAAACTCATTTTCTCTCTCTCTTTCTCTTTGGTTCACCACCAAAGATGAGTTTCCACACACTGGATGGGTCACCACAGGTCTCATTTCCCCCCCTACAGCGAAAAGGTTGGTTTACCCCCGTTTACCTCCCACATACCTGACCTCAGGGCACACCAATCATCATCAGACATTTTGGTTGGTAGGCCTGTAGTGTGAGCAGTCACACTGTAACACTGGCCAATGTAAGGACAGACATGATGCCAGGTTCTGTCCAATGGGCAGCAGGCCTTAGGAAGTGACAGATCTTTACAGTGCAGATAAACTTGATCCTATTACTATTATCTGGAATCAACATCATTTTGATGTGAGTGGAGCGCCTTTATTTTAAAGTGTTTCCTGCTAATTTCCAGCAAATAGTTGAATCACCCACTTTAATATTTGTTTCTTATTTCATCACTTTTTACAACTAGGAGTGACTAGTTAATATGGATATTTTTTGCAGCGTGCTTCACCTCCAACAGAAGAAGACATAGATGAAAACAGGCTTCTGGGATATGACTGACGGCTCCTCTCAGCCAACCAGAGCAGGGATGCTGCGAGCACCTCTCCTGCTTCTCTGACGCTATTGGCTGTCCTCTGGAGACAGCCAGTTCTGATATTAATGACTGCTGAGGAGACGGCGGCGCATCTATGTGGTCCGCCTGACACTTGATCGAGGGGAGAGAAGCGCACTCAACAGCCGCTGTGAAGACGGGAAGGGAAGGGCACAGGGAACACGAGTCTCTCCACGCTCTCGCCGACCTGCTTTGGACGCCGTTTTTGTTTTCCCTCGTGCAGAAGCCGCGTGTTTTGCTGTGGAAGAGAGCCCAGAACTGATTTCTCATCAACTGCGTAAAAATAAGAAGACCACATTGTTGACTGGCTTTATGTTGCGCGCTGGGGCTCCCTAGTCATTGGAGCGGCGCACTTGATGGGAATATAGACAACACATTCTGCTTCGAGGGCTATACTGGTTCAATCAGGTAAGTTTATATGGGCTATTTCTGTCATTTGATACACATCGCACGGTTGCGTCTGTGCAACGCATTTCCAAGTTAACGAAAAACGCCTGAATTCAGTGATTCGGGGATGTTTTACCGGACATGTAGTCTTGTAATTGAAATAGCGTATAATTCCGCTTCCCAAATACCAGTCACTCATGCCTGATTGGAGAAATTAGGGGAAATATTGCGTAAAATTAGATAAAGATAATTAAAAGATAATTATGCTGGTGACTGGCCTCGCACCCTCACCTGACGTGGAGACGCGCTTTTGCGCAACTATGCAGGATACCAGATTTATGATGGACTCTGTTTAGGCTAAAAAGCCAAATTAGTTAAGGAAATTCGAGGCGGACTTCTGTGTGTGTGTGTGTGTGTGTGTGTGTCTGTGTGTGTGGTGATGGACTGGCAGTTTCATGTCCCCGGGTCCTGCTTAGTGAGCGCACACCAGACACGTCTCGAAGAAATCCACAGAATGGTGGCCACCCCCCACCCCTCTCTCCTCTCCTCCTCACTCTATCCTTTAAACCTTCCTGTTGCAAACAGAGAAGTCGTTACCAACACATGCCACTTTGTTTTTTTTTGTTTTTTTTGACACATCACACAAGAAAGGATTCTTTGCTTTCACCGCCATCTCGGCGCGTTGCATCCAAGAGCTTTTGCGGAATTAACACAGCCACTGAGAGGCATCTTCGAGCGCATTCACCATCATCACTTCACCTGCTTGTGCCCATACACCCACATATCCAGGGAGGGAGAGACAGAGGGAAGGTATTCTAATACCTAATCCCTTAACTGCATTGGGGCGTCTCTCTACCTTCTCCCCCCCCCTCTCTCTATCACCCCCATCCTCCCATTTTATCTCTCACACCCTCTCCTCTGTCCAAAATGTATGCCATCTAGTAGATGTATTGCTCATGAATATTTCAAAAGGCAGATAAACAGATAATGGCCGATAATGACAAATGTGATTTTCACCAAGGGGGCTGCTGAATGTGATTGCTGTAATCTTTCGTGCATGCATGCCTGTGTGTGTGTGTGTGTGTGTGTGCGCGCGCGCGCTTGTTCCCGGTGATGGATACAATAGATTTTGGCCTCCACAGTGCGAATGACTCACCCCAAAGCAGCTGCTCAATATGAAACACACATTCAAATGCCACATGAGAGCAATCATGCTCTCACGTCAGACACCGTGTCACGCTGAGAAAACCTCAGCCCACACACTACGCTTTGTTCCCACTTCGAGTCATTCGACTACCTGCTGATCGATCCAAGGCCGCTTGCAGCTTATATTGGTAATACTCAGCCACCAGCGTTTCACAAGTGATCCTTGAGGTCAAATGTTCATGGAGGGTTTTTCCTGCTAACACTGAATGGCGACAGCTGGGATCGCACATCATGCAAAATACAGTCCCAAACAGAGAGGTTCCACATTAAGTTTATGCTCGTATCGCAACATTGTAGTCACTTCGCAGCGCCTCCCTCGTGGTGATAAAAACAGTAAAGCAAAGCAGTAATGGGTCTCTTTATTAATTTTGGCACATTTGTTCAAAACAAATCAATATTACATGTCCACACTAGGTCATACGCTTAAAGTGAGTGGCTTTGCGAATTGCCTATTGATCTGCGTGTGAAACAGTACGAAGCTGTAAGAGGGGGTGGGGGTGGAAAAGGTATCGTGCCTGCAGTGGCCTTGTGGATGCTCGGAGAGCATGATAGGCAGCACAGTGTGGGTGTTCCATATTAATGTCTCTTTAGTCAGAGGGCAGCAGGTTCCTGAGAGGTGAGAGGATGTGTGGGTGCCAAGCGCTACTACCGGTTCAGAGTCAAAGTGGAGTTCAGGAAGGCTATACTATATTGCGCCTTCAAAATCACATTTATCTCAAGATTTTCATTCCCCATAATGGTGGTAAGAAGATGCCCCAGGATCTATTGGGGCTCCTGAGTGAAATGCATGTAAACATATTCACAAGACGGCTGCAGGGGATCAGCCTGTGCAGCCAAGCATAGGCTCTCTGATGGCATCGTGTTCCCAAACAAACACAGGCCCCCATTTAAATGGAATAAGCACAGACAGAGGGCAAAGGGAACGGGGAAGAGAGTGATGTGATGTTTGTCTTGGATCTGGTGGATGGGAAAGAAACAAAAAGCTGAGGATCAAAACATGGTTTGATGGCAGCATCCATGACATTTTGGTGTTTTCAATCCATATCAAAGGTCAGAGTGGGATGCGACACTTCCTTTGTATCCAATGACATTTACTTTCCCATTAGCATTTCAGGTATTTAGCTAACCCATGTTTCTAGAGTGTGTGGGTACAATGTTTTAGGAGCGCTGGAACCACACAGCTTTAATGAAAGGTGTACTAAAAAATTATCATGTATAATAGATAAATGTCAGTTATTTGTAAAACTAAGACTGATGCTCTCTCTCAAAATAATCAAAGCTAGTAACCACTAATTAGTCTGCTATTCTGCAGATTCATATCAGAGCTGGACACGATAGGGACATATGCCCATATTGCAGTTTCAAACATGAGCAGAGAAGAAAGAGGACATCTAAGGGCTACTGCTGTGCCGTCCATCTGTTCTGCATTCACATTGATACATATAGGCCCTCAGTGCACTAATGAAAAGCTTGGTGGATGTTGTATCATGAGACCAAACCAAGTGCTCATGTATTGATGAAGCTGCAGTAACTCCTGCATAGAGATATGCATGCATGTGCAGACAAGCACGTTTATGCAGATGGATGCCTGTCAACACACGTGTGCATATTTCACACAAAACACACATATACAAAGCAATTACTGTCTCCAAATCAGCCAGCCATTATGCTGTTGCTAAGCCTTTGAATAGACACAAAGCCGTCGTGCCATTTGAAGGCGCCATATCTTTCATCTGTTTCAGCTGAGGAAGAGTAGCAGAGAATGAAAACAGAAAGAGAAAGCCCATATCAAACCCCATGAAATCATAATAAAGAGGTCCAAGCCAGCGATAAATGCATTTCAGTGGCATATAATGATTGATTCCGTCTGCCGTAGGAACTTATTCCCTGCAGGCTTGTGGCCCCTTGACCAGCCATATATTATTCATATAAATATAGATAGCTGCGCATCTTAGAGGCAGCACACATGCCACATTTGCACCTGCAGATTCAATTTGGCTCTGACTTTGAGGGATATGCCTCTGGCTTCATTCCCCCTGCCCGTCGCCGTCCCCCCCTCTCCTCACAGACCCCCTTTTTTCATTCCTGCTAGCAGCTATACGAGGAACATTATGCAGATTTTTGTCAAGAGTGAGTGCGATTATGTTGGGGGAGAAATGAGTGTTGGAATGTTCGCTACGCCTTTGACCTTATCAGTGGCAGCCTTAAGCCGGATACCTTGGCTTAATTTTAATAGATGCAGCACGATGCGAATTAGACAAGGGGACCTAGCTGTGCTCTTTCACTGTGTGGTGCGTTATGCATGCATTATGCGAATGAGCATGGGCACGTTTATTTTTTATGTTCTGTGTGTGGACACTGTCGGCTAAGTTATGGACGCATGCTGCATGCTTCTTTCTATGTAATTTGTGTGTGTTCCTGTCTGCTCTGTGTGTGTGTGTGTGTGTGTGTGTGTGTGTGTGTGCGTGCATGAGTGCAGGTGGGCGTGCTATAGCGTTCAATAGTGCAGCATGTGTGTTCTCCCTCACTCAGCCCAAGGGCATGTCCTGTCCGGAAAAGGGCTGAAAAACCAGAGACGGGGGTCCTGTGGTTAATTTGGAACATTGATTTTACATTAACAGTCAACTTGCCACTGATTCATGGCCATTCATGGTTTCCATCCGCTCCCGTGCGGACACACACATACATACAGGAAGCTTCATTATGCATACACACTGCATAGAAGGTTAATGGACTCTCACTTACCTTAGAGAAAGTAAAATAGTAAATCAATGAGGTGAAGGGCAGAGGGAGGGACAGTAAAGCCTTCCAGAGGCACCCACCCACTAAGGGGCTTACCCAGAATGTCTATCGGAAGTGGATTGGTTGCGTCATGGCTGCGCTGCATGTCCACTGGGGGTCACAGTGTTTTAAAAGTGCTGCGACTTCAAGCATCTTCTCTCCCTTTCTTTCCCTTGCTTTCACATTATGAGCAAAAATTAACCATGGGAAGAGAAATACCCTCAACAATGAAACACTAAATATATTCTTTTTTTGTTTGGACAGCGACAATAGGCCAGACACCTATAATTTTGCATTATTGCAAAGTGACTATCTGTAATATGAAGAAATCAAAATAAAACTAGTATGTTATGTGCTGTCACACTAGCCATTTTAACACTTGAAATGCATGGATATTATTTTTATTTGAACTCCAAATGAAAATGAATTTATAGCATTTACATTCACAAGTGATGTCAGAGGCACAAACTGATCTGGCAAAAAAAAACAAAAAAAATAGACCAGGCAGGTAAAGATGGCGGAGTAGAGAGAAGAACTGCACCTATGCTGTGAGTGAGGATCATTGCAGATGTGTCTGGTGGACGTGCAATTGGCTCTGGCAGCCAGAACGGGACCAAACCACATCCTTCAGTGGTTACCAAAAAGTCATGGTGCATGGGCCGATAAAAACTCATACAGGCACAGACATTTGTAATTAGGAAATAGCAGCTCCTGAGACAGACAGTTAGACGGTATGCAGATAAACTAGCGTTTGGCACAGCAGGGGTGACAAGTATTGAAAAGGCAATTAGGCTGACAGCAAACGAGCAACGAGACAGTAGGATGCCCAGAAAGAAAGACGGGAACCTGGATATGCAGGGAGACTAAATTTCTCTTCGCCTACTTTCTCTATAGTCCATTGCTCGTGTGTCAAATGAGGAACAGAAGGAGAAAATATAAAGTTTTGAAGAGCAGAGACAAATGTGAGAAAGCAGGATGAAAAGGACAAGGTTTATAAAAAGGGATGTGGAGGTTGAGAGAACGAACAGGGAGAAAGAAGAAAGAGCCGGGGGGGTTACATGGAGAAGAAAGCCTTGCGAGGCTTATTACCAGTGGATCAAAATTCCCAGTGAATCATTTCTACAATATACAGGCTATTCTCCTGAAAGAGGAGGCAATTCGGCTGCGCCCTACTTTCCACTTACGTCTGACCTTTATGTCTTCCACCCAGTTTTACCACAGTGAGTGTAATGTCTACCTCTCGGCGGCAGATGCAATACTGCCTTGTTACCACTTAAACCGTGCAGGCCTCATAATCATCTCCCTGAGGGCCAATATGTTCCCAACAAAAACCTACATCGAGACTTATTCCACAGCTCAGATCACACAAACATTCTCTTTTATGCCGGTCATAACCCTCACAGAACTTGTGTTTTGTATAATAAATGATTTTATTTTTTACACGAACTGTAGGTCAACCTGCCGCACAGGGCATTGATGAGTACCCAACCTGCGATGAAGCAATCATCTTTACGTCCCTGCTTCGCTAAAACCCATCCAAGCCCTGTGAAGCGAAGGGGAGGATTTATAACTCATTTCAATAAACAGCATAAAACAAACAGTTCTGCCTGGCTGTTTGGCTGCCTGGCTGCCTTGAGTCAGGCTAGCCTGAATTAGCACCGTGGAGCCACCAGGACCAGTGCTTTCTGCCCCTACTGTGCACACTCATTAATTTAAAGTGGTCATATCTCACTGGTCTCTAATCAAACTGTATTTGTGCCATTACTGTCCGGAACAGCCACAGTGTTAGTATAATGGAGGTGGCCCGGTGGGAAAGTAAGTGTGAGGTGTTGCCAAGATCTGAATGGAAAAGCTTTTCACCTTGACAGCGGCTGAACCTCTTAAATGTAGCCTCCAATTCAGGTACATCATGATTGGCGCCATTTCCAGATGAGAGCAAATTATCTCCAAACAGTACATTTTGGGCATATAAGTCATGGAATCCACTCAACACAAAAAAAAAGAGAGAGTTATGTGAGTTTTTACCTGACAACGACAATAAGCCAACCCAAATATGCAGCATTTTAATGAGGAGAGATTCTAGGTTTTTCAGTAATGTCAAATGTTGCAGTAATTAAGAGTGAAATATGTGACTAATGAGGACTAGAGACATACCAGTTTCTAATGGTGATGCAATGACACTGTCATTTCTCAACAGCTTCTCAGTTGGAATATGTGAATAAATATACAGACATAGTAGCTCCAAATTCTTAATGGTGATGCAAAAACACTAATACA
>LKNJ01000424.1:126460-179636 GCA_002120245.1 Maccullochella peelii
AATACATATATATATATATATATATATATATATATAAATTGAATACTAACATGTAAATTTGCATGACAGTGGTCCAGGGTACAGATAATTTTTAAATGGCTATAAACAATATCTTTATAATAGCAATGGATCAAATTACTGTGTATAATTTGAAAAGGGTCTCTTGTCATGACAAACCCACAGATAATTATTAGAGCAAGACCAATAAATTGGCCAGGCTGGTATATCGGCCGATGTTATATTATTGCAGATATACTGTATTGTTACCGGTGTATATGTTGGCTGATTTGCAAGGTTGTTTGTCCACTGTAGAGCACTGACAAGTCGATTTTTCAGCTGTAAAAAGGTCCCACTTAGTATGTATCGTGGTCATGAAAATAACTAATCTAAGGGATCTGTGTCAAGATTGTTAATGTAATGTGTTTGTCAAAAAAACAAACAAAAAAATGCTATCATCCGATATATTGTATTGGATTTAACTTGCAAATATCACTATCACTAGCCTCAAAAATCCAGTATCGGTGGGGATTCAATAATAATCACCCCACTCTCCTCAGTTCTATGGGACTGCATAGTGTCTTTCAGCTCATAGCATAATTTTTAGCCGCAGCTGTTTTAAATGAAAAAGCTTTAAAAACCTACTGTATGCTACCTACCCCAGCACCAAACAAAGTTAGCAACTATCTGGTGAATATAGTGGAACATTTAGCAGCTAAAGAGCCAGATATTTGCCTCAGGAGTTGGTGGAGACCAAACCAGAGCTAAAAGAGAGTGAGTATTGGACTTGGTGGCCAGAAACACGACTCCAGATAAGTGACAATGTTTCTCCGTATCTGCTAGCAAGTTCTTCATATCAACTTAACAAGGTGATAATAATATTTAGGTTTTGTGTTCACATTTTGTATTCTGCTACTCAGGAGTGGCCGTAAAAAACTGTTATTGCAGGTTTAAGCTTTTATTTTTGGAGTAACCAATAGTGGTAAACAAATCTAGCCGTATTTCACACAGTTAAGGCAGTCCTGAAACAAACCAGATTCCAGGTGCTTGTTTTCTGTAATGTTCACAGTCAGGATTAACACTGGTGAAGGTGAAAAGCCCTTGGGCAAGACTGTCAGCCTCCTACTGTAATGGAGGTGCTTTGGAGACCATGGCTTGAACGATTGCCCCCCCCTTTCCTCTGACACCTGGGAACTCGTGTTAGCACCTTAGCCTGACCTATAAAAGGCTTCCATTGGCTCCCCGAGCAAATGTCAAAGCTTAGGCTTAATGTTTTAGTGCAGTTAAACATTAGGTTACAGGAGATCCCATTTCAAGCCTTCTAGGTTAAATTACTGGCTGCTGATTATGTATCTAACGCTTTTCCAGGCACAGATTACAAACATCCGTCTTTGAATTCTATTTGCCACAGCCATATTAGCCTCATTTCTCTTTGTCCAACAGTTGCCAAGCCTAATGCAAGTTATTGCCACTTAATGCCAAATACACCACAACATGTTGTTGCTTGCAAGTCTTCTCCCAGTGTTTGACTGGGATTTGGCTAATTCCTCTCTCGTCTTGCTAAGGTTAATATTTCCTGCAATGACAGCGTTCTCAGGGTCACCAGGGGTTAATAAATCACTACTGATACTACGACAAGTTCCTCCTCTGGCAAGTCATTTTGTCCTCCAGATCTCTTCTCTCCCTTTTCCCTCCCCTCTCGATCCACCTCAATTACTGGCAACTAGAGCAGCGGATTGTGGGAAATTAGCTCTACATTGTAGCAGTGGGTGTGTGGGGGGTTGCGGCTGGGTAGCTTGACTGGACCTCTTACTAATAGGTTAGTACAAGTGGTGTGTGGACTCCATAGCCTCTGCAGTCACGGTGCAAGGCCACAAGAATACAGACTGCCTCTTCACTGGGCTTCACATAATGCAGTCTTACAATACCAATTTACTTGTTCAACTCCCTGTGGATGATTAGGATAGTTCACTTAAGATGATGCACTTAGGTACAGTATTTCAACTCTATAACAAAGAGATCGTTTCTCCAGCCAAATAAGCATTCTTAATGGAGGCTGTGCTGTTGAAAGCTTTTCAATTTAGCTGATGTGTTAACACATCTTGATCAAGTATACTGAGCTCTGAGGATGTTCCACTTGTCATTTACATTCAGCTAATCTGAAAGGTGCATTGTCTAAACATTTTCTTAGTTGTTTTACATAGCAACTAAGCCTCATAGCCTCAATTGTCTCTATGTCAAACTGTTTTATTACGTAACTAAGTCATTGACTCAACACTATTCTGCTCAGGCAGCAAGTATGCCTGAAGACTTGAAGAACATTTGCCACATCAGTCACATTGCCACACAAGATGTCACCTCCAATTCAGTCAGCTTCTTCTCACAAATGACTCCCAATGTTTCCCTTCAACAGCCCTTCACTGGGAGCTCAGCTGACATCCAGGAGACTGTAAATTAAAACTGATTTACATAGATTAGTCTACAACATTTAAATCTTTATTTCTGTGACAATAAAAGGTATGCAATATTTATTCTGGTCTTGCTCCCAGAGTCAAATATGTACAGTGATGAGTGGCATAAATTAGAAAGCAGTTTATAATAAAAAGCATTTATAATAATAATAATTTGAGAGTAAATCTCCATTTCAAATGTATTGGCTGAGTTTACTCAGCTCATTGTCAAGACTAGAGCTTAATGGTCAAGTATAAATGTGCCCTTCACTGGAGGAGATGTCCATTAAATAACCACATTATTGGATATTATGGAAGAAAAATGCACAATGAAAAGTCAATCATTTTGATATTCATTTAATATTTTATTATTTAATTAAACAACATTTTATACTATTTAATGGGTTCACTTAAACAAAGTTTTAACTCAGTATGAAATGTGCTATTGTACTCCTTGTGGTATTAAAAGAGTATTCCACAAGAGTAACATTGTCGGACTCACGATGAACTGTTTTAAAAAAGGATCAAAATGGATGCAGCAGAAGCGGAGATATCCTCTTTTTTGTTTTTATTCCACACATTCTTCTTCCTTGCTAAAACCTGGCACCTTGATTAGTTGATTAGAAAATGAATCTGCAACAATTTTAATAATTGCTAAATTGTTCAAGTAATTTTTTTAAGCAAACATTCAGCTTCTGAAATGTGAATATTTTCTGGTTTTCTTAGTCTTCAATCACAATAAACAGATTATCTTTGGGTCTAGCACTGTTGGTTGGACAAAACACTTATTTTCATTGTATAGACATTTTATAGACCAACAATAAGAAATAAATAGATAATTGAGACAATAATCTGTCAAAATACTTACATTCCAAACATTGGCAGTAACTGTAGGTTTTGAAAATAATACACACACTAGTGGCCACATCCAGACCTAAAATCAAGATTTTCATGAAGCAAGTGTTGGATTATCATTAACAGAATTTTACCCTCATTAATTAGCAGGGAAATATGTCATACTTGCTGGCCACACCATCTTGCAAATTGTCCATTAAAGCCTTCCTAATCCCATCCACGATTTTCGCCAATGTGGGACAACAGACATTAACATTAAACTAAAGACCATAATGAATTCTCTTTCTCAATCTGTCTCTTTCTACCACTCCTTGCCATCAGTAATGTCCTCCTCACATCTATCACCGTGCCTTACCAAAACGCGATTCCGTAATACCTGATTTAATGTGAAAATAGGACAACACTATTTCTTATTCCACACCGATTCATAGACTTTATTTTTGATTGCTGTAAAGTCTCCAACAGTAAATATTGATCACAAAATGGAAGCCTAAAAATGTCCCCCACTGACACAATTAACATCATTGGTAAAACAAATAACAGCCACCTGTTAGAGCCACCTGCGTTGACAATAAAGCTAAGCAGTAACAGTTAACCTGACCACATTACACTGCTGGTAATTGTGATTACTAAAGAGAACAGCAAGAGCGAGCAGCGGTGAGACCCAAATGCTGTAGGCTGAATTAGAGACTCTGGCCTGTGCTTGCAGGGCACGGATCAACTGCATAGCCCACAATGAAGAGCCAGTGCTGAGGGAGAGAAGCTAAACCCTGTTTATCAGAATGCTCTGGGTGTTGCAGCTTATTAAAGTGCCAGGTGCTTTTGAAAAATAATACCCCCACTCTCTCTTTCTCTCTCACACTCTCCTTCCACTAGCTCCATGTCTGCCTTCCCTCCTCCCTCACGCCTCCAAACCAGTCTCAAGCCAATGCTGGAGCAGAGGTTGAGGAATTAACCCTTGGCTTGGCTTCGACCAGCAGGGCAAACTGCAGCGTTTCTGCTGCCTTCACAAGTTTTTATTTATATATTTATTTATATCATTTTATTTTTTTCCCCACATCTCCCCTGTGGCCACTGAGGTGGAGACAGCGAGGGTGATGAAATGAAACCATTCCTCCCTTTCCTTGTTCTCACTTTCCAGCTGCTGTCACACTTCTTCTCTTGATTCTTTCCATTTCATCCCCTCTCTCTTGACTTTTCCCATGTTGTGGTGTGTGCTCTTATAGGTCCAAAATATCACCAGCGCCATCAAACCCATCTATTCGGTAAGAGGTAGTTACATATGACAAATTACATGGTACATGGTTCAGCTGTGGAGTTTCTGCCATAGCAGCAGATGATGGGGACGTGAATAATATGATGGTAAAAGAGACACTACATAAAAAATAGTGTGTGATTATTTTCTTGAATAATTTCATGCTTGTATTAAGATATTTATGGACAATTCAATCAATATGTGTTACTGTAAGAACTGAGTTTCTGACTCTTCATTGATTCAGTGAAGCAAACCTAGACATTTTTAACGTCCTAAAAATACTACTTATACATTAACAAACATTACCTGCATTTCTAATACACAATTTTGTTCTGTATATACCAAAACCATGTTTGTTACCTAAAAACCTAATAAAATATGTAAACCTTTTTGAAGGCCTTGAGCCTTCACTCAATTTAGAAAAGGGTTGTGACCAAAATTACTTTCTATATACTATATAGTGCACTATATTTACCCTCTGCCATTTTATATGAATGTCCAAATTCTTACACTAATCCCCTCCAAAAACAGCCACAACGCAATGAAAAGGTCAATGGCATGTATCCTACTTTTTGCTAACAATATTATTCATTTTTGCTATTGGAGATGTGAAAGTCTGTGTGTGATGATGCATAATGACAAAGTGTGTACTCACTGCTCACTATAGAGTAAACTGAGTGTTTTTTATTTTATATATAGTAGTGAATGAGGAAGACATTTCTGTGTTTTTTTTTCCAATGTGTCATTTTCAAGTCTTTAAATGTAATTTAACAATGTCATAGCCAAGACTTGATCTTTTCTTATTGTTATCTGAATCATAATTATGTATTTTTTCCCTTTAGGCCTCTGTGTTAATGCATTAACATAGCTGTTTGCAATGTGTGGCCACTGATGAACTGCATGATCTGTATTTTCCAAAAATGTTACATCCTATTAGCTCGCAGATTTGTTGATTGCACATTGGTTAATTATGTCAACACATTAATGCATTTTCATTTTCATGGCTGTCGGTTGCTGCATCTTTTAACAAACATTTTCAAATGCTTAGTTTGCATGTTCGGCCTGACTCTCCCACCATAGTGTGTGTTATTGGCTGCCCATTTACTTGTTGCTATAGTGACCAACATATTCCAGTGTCTTTAAGCAGCTTGCCCTAAAGGCTAATGCTTAAACCCTAGGATGTCTGCCATTTAAGAATCTTAATAAAGCCTTCTCTTTAACCAATAATAGACACTGCTAACATCAGGATTGAATGCCATATTGTGGGGGCACATCCGTAAGTCCCCAGAATGAAGTCTAGAAGGTCAAGAAGATGTAAATCCATGGTTCTATGTCTTGAAAGGAGCGTGTATAAATGTCAACATGCATCAGTGTGCCTATAACAAATGTCAATATGCCCAAATCCTTCTCTTGACATTCTCTGACCACCTCCATTATCATGTAATACTCACACCGTTTCTCTCTGTCTTGTTTGTCATACACAGGTAGGAATGGACTGGGCTGTGGACTCTGGGAGCTAGTAATGACAATCAATGAGGACCTCCATCTTTAAAGACAGAGCAGATTTTTCATGGATACCCATACATGTGTTTAACATAAGTCCTTTGAAGTATAATATCAGACCATTCTTTTTTCTTTTTTCCCCCTCCCACCTTTTCGGGTCTGCCTGACTGCAGCCTCGGCCCGAACCCTGACACCAGTAGGCAACACTGAGTGATTGGTCATTACATCCAAGGGCGTCTACACAGCAAGACAAAAAGACCTTAGGGAGCCCTGCTGCAGTTTGTGGTGGTGGTGGCGGTGGCAGGGGCGGTGAGTCAATCACCTCAGCAGCTGCAGCAAATGATTCATTATTTGTGAAGTTAACAGCTCAGACCACTTAATCTACAAGGACCAATTTCTTACAGGAGGGAATCGGTCCAATATGAAGGACGTGTCATTCGTGGATCTCTTTGTCGGCTTGGCCATGGCCTCTTTTGTTGTGGCCACAGAGGAGAGGCCTGATTGCCCGAAGCTCTGTGTATGTGAGATTAGACCCTGGTTTTCTCCCAGTTCGGTCTACATGGAGGCGCAGACAGTTGACTGTAATGACTTGGGACTCTTTAACCTGCCAGAAAAATTACCAGTGGGCACGCAAGTACTATTACTGCAAACAAACAATGTTGCTAAGATTGACCAACCCTTGGATTACCTGGCCAACATCACAGAGATTGATTTATCGCAAAACAACTTATCCTCTATCAGCGACGTCCACTTGGGCAATCTTCCTCAGCTGCTGTCCCTTCACATGGAGGAAAATTGGATACGAGAGTTGCCTGAACGATGTCTTGCTGAGGTGGCTAACCTTCAGGAGCTCTACGTGAATCACAACCTCATCTCCTCCATTTCCCCAACAGCTTTCCAGGGTCTCAGCAATCTTGTGCGGCTCCATCTCAATTCTAACAAGCTGAAGGCCATTAAAAGAGAGTGGTTCGAACCCATGCCAAATCTGGAGATCCTGATGATTGGTGAGAATCCTATTCTTTCTGTTGATGATATGAACTTCAAACCTCTCAGTAACCTGCGCAGTCTTGTTCTCACCAGAATGAACCTGTCTCAGCTTCCTGATGATGCACTGGCTGGTCTTGATAACTTAGAGAGCATCTCTTTCTATGATAATATGTTCCCAGAGGTGCCTCATTCTGCCCTGAGAAATGCAAAAAATCTTAAGTTTTTGGATCTAAATAAAAACCCAATTGCAAGGATACAGAGAGGGGACTTTGTGGATATGCTCCATCTGAAAGAACTGGGGATTAATAGCATGCCAGAGCTAGTTTCCATTGACAGCTTTGCCCTCAATAACCTCCCTGAGCTGACCAAAATAGAAGCCACCAACAATCCTAAACTCTCCTATATCCATCCTAATGCTTTCTACAAACTACCGCGGCTGGAAACCCTAATGCTAAATGGCAATGCGCTCAGTGCCCTCCACAGGATTACTGTCGAGTCCCTCCCAAATCTCAGAGAGGTTAGCATGCACAGCAACCCCATCCGCTGTGACTGTGTAGTCCGCTGGATGAACATGAACAAGACCAACATTCGCTTTATGGAGCCTGATTCATTGTACTGTGTGGAGCCCCCGGAGTATGAGGGCCAGCATGTTCGACAGGTGCACTTCAGGGAGATGATGGAGATTTGTCTGCCACTCATCTCTCCCGAAAGTATGCCTGGGCATATTAAAGCGCAGAATGGGAGCTCGGTGTCACTCCATTGTCGAGCCTTTGCTGAACCAGAGCCGGACATCTACTGGATCACCCCGTCTGGTACCAGGGTCCTGCCTAACACCGTGTCTGACAAGTTCTACATGCACCCAGAAGGAACTTTTGACATCTATGATGTAACAGAAAATGAAGCTGGTCTTTACACTTGTGTTGCCCATAATCTGGTTGGAGCTGATCTTAAATCTGTTTCAGTAGAGGTGAATGGATATTTTCCCCAACCTGCAAATGGGTCTCTGAATGTCACAATCAAGTCAGTGGAGGCAAACTCCATCCTGCTTTCGTGGAAGGCCGGCTCTGGCACCCTGGCTCCCAACATTAAATGGTACACAATGTCAGATGCTAACCATCCTACCACAGCGTTTACCACCAGGGTACCCTCTGATGTCCAGGTCTACAACCTCACCCATCTCAGCCCCGCCACTCACTACAAAGTATGTGTGGATGTCCGCAGCATCCACTACAACCATGACAACAAATGTGTCAATGTCACCACTAAAGGATTAGAGCTGGCAGCCAAGGACACAGAAAAATGGGACGCAGCAGTAATCACCGTCTTTGGTGTGCTCTTGGCTGTGATTTCAGTGGCATGCCTGCTTATTTATGTGTCTCTGAGGAACCACCACCTTTATGGGGATATAAGGAAATGCGACTCCAAAGCTTCGCTGACACCAGTGGAAGCTACCGGTACGCACTCTCCTTTCTTTACAAAGCTGTGGGTTTTGGGTAAGGGACTGCCAAGTGGAGTGGAAGTGAAAGCCACAGTCATAAATGTATCTGACAATGCCTTTTAAGAAGCGCAGCTTTGTAGAGCACCACACACCAACTAAACTGAATGGACAAGGCCATGGGCAGGGGTGGACAAATCTGTAGTACTGTTTCAAAGGCATACCCATTGCTGGTCCCCCGACTCAGATACACTGGCAGGACTATTATTGGACTGGGATGTAACAGTTTAAAATAGACTAAGTGATCTCCCAGTTTCAACCCTAGCTGAAGTGGTGGCTTTGTAACCGTTACATCAAACCAAGCTAACATCAACAGGAAGGGGCATTTACTGCAAAAAGATATATTTCAGTACCATTCATAGAGAAATGCAGGCAGAGAAAAGAAAGTGAAGATGATGATGATGATGATAATGATGATGATGATGGTCAACTCTCTTGTAATTGACTGTTAAATGTGTTCAGAGTTGTGGAACTGTCCGTGTGGTCCCAAGCAATACCGTCTGTGCTTTGTAAAACATCCATAGACGAGTTAGAGATACAGTAATAACACCTGTCTATTATGGGAAGGGAGATTTAGTAGAGTAGACAAATAACAGTGACTATGGTGTAAGCCTTTTGATGAAATATACCCCCCTTTTTCTATTTAAAAATGGATTCTTGATTTTTCATGGAAATATTGTTATATATTCTATTATGTTGATGTAATGACAAATCCTCTGTATCTGAACAGTTTAAATGGGTTTTAAATTAAGGCAAGGAGCAGACTACTTTTGATTACAACATCACATTAAGCTTAATGAAATTCAGCTACAAAATGAGTATCTAGAGAGGACATTTGCCAAATGGCTGTTTATGCTGTGTAGTTCTCATTGCAACGGTGACTAGGAAATAAATGCGCTGGACTAAAACAAATATAACATGTTGATTAAAACTGAGCAGATTGATGCGTTATCTCCTCACAACGCGGTCTGTTATGCCCTGGTAAGTGCCTACAACAAGAACTACATGAGGTAAACAGAGAAGGAACCGAAGAAACACGTCAGCCACAGCAAAACACGGCCATGTCATCATTGCAGAATCACAAGCTCTTCTCCAGTACTTTTAGTGGAAATACTTTCTCAGTATTTTTAGCATACATATTTTAAGAAAACATTTCGTTGTTGCTTTGGGTGTAAAGTTAAAAAGCCATTTTTATATTAACTGTACTATATGTGATCAATGGGCACAACAGACTAATTAAGAAAAGTGCTAAGAAAAAAATAAATGTCATTGTTTCTTTTACAAACAATTGCCTACTTTTATCCTTTGCTTCTTCTCATATTATCATAACACACACAATTATACTACTTTTCCTTTTGTCACCATTCGACCATGGGGTAATGTGACATGTGTAATGACTTATCTGTGACATTTGAACTGCAAGCATGTAAAACAAAATATTGATAATGGCCAAGTGGCACAGAACAAAAAAGTCTTTTGAGTCAGACCACAGGGGAAAAGTCAGGAGCTGAATGGTCGTCCTGACCCTGGGAAGAAGAAAAAAAACCCAGCAACAAAAGAACAGAACTCATTAGCTGCCTCATTAAGAACATGTGCGTCCTTCAGCTGGTCTGAATATAGTCACTGTGCCACAGCTACAGCTGCTGCTGCTCGTGCTTAGGCAGGGACACAGCGTCCCTACCACAGAGAGATAAAGTACAGTACTGAAAAGTCAACGCAGGGTGGGACGGAGCCGAGTCTAAGCTTTAGGACTCACATTTTATTTGTCTTACTGAATTATCCAGCACACAGAACATTTCACATGAAAAATCCAAGCATGATGAATGGTTGTCAGGGGCAGAGTGACATGGTGGATTTATCAAACAGAGCCTAACGCGCATACATCAGGCCAGCTTTCAGCACCATGGACACAGGCTTTTAGAACCAAGCTATCTGTCAAAGACAAAGGGAGTTAAAAGATGACACGCCGTGCTCCTCAGGTAATGTTCAGGTCAGACTGAGGCTGTCTCTTTTCAGGTACAGGCACAAATATGGATGCACAAACGAGCCTGGCTAACATACATAGGTACATGCAAACATAAATTCAAGGTCACTCATTGACACTAAAGAGGCTAATTTATAGAAGAAGACAAAAACATAGACAAGCGCACACACAGATACAAACACACACACTCAAGCACTAAATCAACCAGCCTGTCATACCCAGAGGTGTTGCAGCTTCAGTCTCTCTCTGCGTGCTTGGAGAAACACAACATGACAGCCAAAGAAGCCACTAAATGAGTTCACCGACCAAACATGTTCTTTGAGATTAAAGCGGCTCATTGATATTAGCCATATTGTTCTTTTTTTCTTTTTTTTTTTTTACAACTCATGACTTGATTACTGAATGTTATCCGCAAACTCATCTCTCCTGCTGTCTGTCCCAATCTCATGCATTTCCATGATCTCTTTCTTTTCTCTCGCTTTCTCTCTCTCTCACTTCTCGCTATTGACGCTCTACCTCTACTGGCAGGCATTTGAGTTTTGGTGGGGGTTTTTGTGTGTGTCTGAATTCGTACATTCAAAGCAACCTATATTAGAAAAAAAACCCCTCTGGATTTAACTTAAATCCCACATGAAAAGAACCAGTGAGCTGTCACCATTTAATCCGCAGTGGGGAAGGAAAAATTATGTTTCTCGCTGAATCTTCAAATATTTCAAATATTAAAACCACCTTGTTCTATTGAAAAAAAAAAGCCATCTGCTCTGAGGCAGATATTAAAGCGTGCTCTGTGAAGGCTTATACATGGGTGTACCTACTGGTTACATATTCATTTTAATTTCGCAAGGATTATTGTCAGGCGGCCTGAGATTTGATGGTGCCATCCACCAGTGGGAGGTACATGTTCAGGAGTGTATTTATTGATTTAATTTTTAACACAAGACAATCATTAAGTCAGCGGCTGGCAGGTCACTTCCCTTTTACATTATTAGATGAAGGAAATGGGGAAGATTTCATAGTATAACTTATTTAGACCTGCTATTGTAACAGTGTGCATATGGCAACGGTCTCCAATGACTAATTTCCTTGAACACATAGAAGGTACCATTTAAACACTTTGTATTTAATAGTTCTCCAAATAGCTCATATTTATAATAACAGCCTGATTTCATGAAATGTTTTTCTTTTTTACAGCTGCAATTAAATATTTAACTTCCCCTCTATCTGAGATAAGATAAAAAAAAACAAAACTCCTATAGCACTGAAAGGGCTGCAGAAAGCAAACAATGTTCATGATGCTACAGGCACTTTTATATGTTTGAATTAGCAGCTTATTAAAGCTACAAACTTCCACGTAGGTCAGCCAGTGTAGCTACAGGCAGCCACATTCCAATGAAAAGTGAAATGTCAAAATGCATTTACAACCCTGCTGCCAGCACTATGTTTAATGCCATAGCCTGCTTTTAAGAGGCCTTTGTTGCCAGCTATTGGAGAGTCAACCGGATGACCTATGGATTGCAATAACAAAGCACTGATTGCTTTCATGAAAGAATATACATGGATGTGCCTCATATGAGTCATATGAAGTACTCCAGAAAAAATATTCCACATTATCATGATGGTGAACCTTTATTAATTAAAACAATTTTGCTGCAGCGGTGTAGGTTGTTTTGTTTCTTATCACCTTTTGATGTGTTTACGCTAGAGCTGATGTTACTCCAGAGGACAGGTGAATTTTTCATACACCCCATGTATCATCAGTGATCCAGGATTTGCCCAGTGCATCGCTATTCTGAACATGCATTGCTGTGTATTTCCTGAAAAGTGGAGACAGAATGTCACAGCAGATTTGATACGGCTCATCAAAGAGCAACCAGTCAAAAGCCATTTGTGTGTCTGCATTTCTGCTCTGCTTGGCCTCTTCCTGTCTCCATTAACCATCACTCCCAAGGTGTCTCCTACGTGCAGCTAAAAATTGCGTGCTTTTTTGTTTCTACCCCGGTCTCTGTGGTCACAATCACATGCATGCACATCCACATGCATGTAAATCTGTTAACATACAAGGAAAGTGCCCAAACCAAAACACAGCTGCTATTAGTCACTTCCATTTTGAACTAACCTGATGTGCACCCAATAGAGTGCTAGAGATGAGAGTTGCTTTCACATTTCCATATTTCCTCTGATTCACGACTTGCATGACATCACTGACATTCCACATATAAAACAGGAAGTCCATTGATTCAGATGGCCATGCAAATTAGAGGTTTCTCATCGTAAGTAACCCAACATATTGATAAATAGATGGTCCATAAGTCTTGCGTAGGCCACAGTGAAAAATCAGCCTGGATTGAATACTACACCACAGAGGGCTTTTCCGCTAATTGAAAGACCCATTTTCAAATAGATCATTGGTTTCCTGGGCTACTGATTGATTGCTGCCTCCCTTTGTCTCACTGCTGTTTCCTCTGTGAAGTAGGCATGTAGCTGGAGCCTGAAAAAAAAAGATTCTCAGATGCAGTAAAAAAAAACACAGCACAGTTTTGGTTTTTAGATTGTTGGCATATTAAATTAATTTGTGTTTCTGTTGAAGTAAGTGAGGTGCCAACAGTGAATTAAAAAAAGGGAGTGAAATTAAATTTAAATGAAAAAAAAAAATTGTTAATCCTGGGTGAAATGATTTCGAAAATGAAACAATTTTGTGCTTTTATTTTGAAATAATGGCAACACGAGTAAAATTAGAGTAAAAAACATGATCGAAACCGATATAATCATATACTGCATGATTGGCATTGCACTCTGGGTACTAACAGCACGTTTTCAGTGGGGCTGTACAATAGTTTATTTAAAACTGAGGAGGAACCACTTTAAACATATTCTATATATAACTGAAGAAAAACCCCTCATAAAGCAGATTTAAGGCACTCTAAAACCAGCGATTAAATTGTATGAACAGTCTATACTTATAATATAAGTACATTAATACATGTTAGTGTTTAAATGGCAAATTCCCACGATAATGTCATGATGTCACGTTTTCTGTTTCCGTTTGTCTGATAAGACTTGGAAACATTTAGTTGAATTTATCTTTTTGCTCTTTTTGCTCATTGTATTCCAAAATAAATTTGGATTGCTTCTTTGTAGGATTGGTTCTTTCTTCTCTTACACTTCAAAGATGATGACAAAATCTTGCAAGCTGGTAATTAAACTACAATTTCTTTCCCCCAAAAAAAGATTTTTGCAGTGCATCTATAAAGGGGAAACCGGAAACTAACTTTTACTTGCCCCTTTTCACACCTCCTCAATGTATACCTATACTTTGGTTTGTATTCTTTATTTGTGTTCTTGATCTATTCTTAACCTCAAAAAATGCAAAATGTTGTCAGTCAGCTCCAGATAATTTGTATACTATAGGAAAACGGCAGCAAGGGGGCCTATGGCCTAAATAAAAAGGCTCCGTGTCTCTTTCATCATAACGGGGCGGCCTTATTCTTCGATGTAACAATGGCAGTGCTGGGTGGAGAGACGGATGGATTTTATTAGATGGGGGTTGAGGCTCATGAGGGCCGTTTAGCGGAAGAACACATCAGTGCCACATAAAGTGCTGTACTTCTCTCCATACGTGTGCACACCGACCGCACTGCAAGCATATTTATACACATGATGCTCATCAATTTTGTCCCTTGCTCAGGCCTTCATGCCAATCAAACTAAAGTAAGGAAAGATGTCTTTGTATGCGTCTTCATGCTGTCTGTCATGGTTGTTTACGCCAATATTTTAAACTTGCTTCCACAATGAACATACAAATGGCAGCAGCCTACCATCAATCATCCTCCCAACCCCCCCCTCAGTATTTGTGGATGGCGGCTCTGTGTGGTTCCATACTGCTGTGGAGCAGCATGTGGGTCGCAGTAAGGTTATAAAAAACAACCATATTCCTGCAGTTCATTACATGCTTCCCTGGAAACTAGAACAACAATAACCAAACCAAAGCCCTGTGCTTGATCTTCATTATCTTTTTGATAGATTTCCTTTTCTCTCCTTTCCCCCCCCCCCTTTCTGTTGATATTTGCGCTTTTTCTCTTCTCTCCAGCGTCTCCCACTTCCTCTCATCTCCAGATAAGACAAATCCACCAGTTTAGATTAGATCACGGCAAAACTGAATGACCATTTGATATCGATGATAATTGTGTTTTACATAAATTATCTATCTAGATTATTTGCAATTGAAATGAAGGGAGCGGGGTAGTTAACAGTCTGGCAATCTGCTCTTCTCCATAATGTACACATCCAGAAGGATGATTCTACTGACTGAATGCTGTTCATCTATGAAATAAAAGAAACTGAGCGACCTATTAAATTGTATTATGTTAATGGTGGAATTAGCACCAGACTGTGGAATACCATCACATTCATTATTGTCCCAATAACAAATTATTCTCTCTTGAGGCCATGTTGAATCATTTATCTCTCACTGGGGAATGAAAAGCTACTAGATAGTTTTGAGAAGGCCTACTGCTGAATATGTTGAGATCAGTAAAGAAAAATGTGTCAAGAAAAAGGCTAAAAAAAAAAGAAATTAATATCTCTAAAAGCCCTCTATTTATGTACTCTCTGTGCAACTAGCTGTAGAGATTTGTGCCATTTGTAAGCCATGTCTCAATTCTGTCAAAAGAGAAAGCTTTCCTCCGTCCTCTGAAGTGCGTCCAAAAGAACATGGGTGATAACGAGGGCCTGGCTCCTCTTTCTTAGTCCTGCAGGCCATTAGTGGGAAAGACTCTTTGCTAGCTCTTTATTCTAAGAAATTACTATTTTTGTCTCAGTGGGCTTTTGCTTTGGAGCCGGGAGAAGCCGGTTTGCAGAGTCCTCCTCGGCAAGTGCCATCGTTCGCGACTCTGGTGAAGGATTAGCAAGGTGAGAAAATGTGAGAGGGGTTGTTGAGCCTGATCAGAATCAAAAGCTGGAACTGAGGTAATGAGGGGGATTCAATCAAAGAAATGGTATTGCTCTTTGAACAAAGAGGTCTTAAGCCCACAGCGGTCAGGAGACAGAGATACTCTGATATAACTCAACCAAAGCCACATTAGTTTAGTGTGTGATTCAGGCAGGCAGCCAAATGACGACACACTGATTCTACTGATAGACCTTTATTTTATTTAGATCAAACCATCATGTTGCTTTTTTTTTCCTCACTTAGAAGAAAAAAAATTAATACCCCAACATAAATGGAATTGTTTTACAGCAAACCAGTGCTTTTACTCATCACTCATACATCTGGTTGATTTCTTGTCATCTCCCTCCCAAGCTCGCGCAGTGTATTTTCATAGTTCAGTAGTCCAAATTGGATATTGTTTATGATGCATGATATTGAAAGCAGACAGACTCCTGAGGGACCGGCGACAGTTTCATCAACTGACTGAACAAGTTAACAAACAGATCCAAGTGATTTTTGTTGATGCTCGGAGACACGTAGCTCCCAGAGGACAACAAAGGGACATTCATTCTATATTTATGCCACCACAGTAGTGTCAGAAATATTGATGACCCTGGGCAGAAATTAGCCTGCTTGTCAAAATAGAATAGTGCAAATGCAAGGTTTTTCTTTTCATCCCGCGCAGCACTCGCAATCTTTGCAACAATCATCAAGTTACCAGAAATTGTGACTGAACGAGCACAAAGCCCCAGCACACTGGATCATTGTCAGTCTAAATTTAAACTAAGCACATCTGTCACTTTGTGTCAAGGATGCACAAAAATGCTCCAAGGTTACGGAAGTTACTTGCTTAATTGAAGTGAGACAACTTGTTTTCTGTTATTGCCATTAGGGAATTTCAGTATCAGCGTGTATCTGTCACTAAATGGAAATGCAGAAATAAATTAGACTAAATTGACGTTTTTTTTTAACTGTGATCCAGGCAGAGGCAACCAAATTGTTCAGGGGCTGGCACCCCCCTCTTTTGTTTATGTGTACTTTGCTAACTGAGTTAGAGAACTCTAATCCAAAATCACTTTTTCACAGGCCCAGACTTGTAAGTAACAGATGAAAGCATTGATTCCTGTCTTAGATCAATTCCTTTATTTCCTTGACTCAAAGTTCACCATCAAACTCTTAACCGCAAACAGCCAGGCCAGGCGGAGAAAACAATCAAAAAATAACAAACGAAAAACATCAGCGCCCAGAAAAGACAATGGCAATTGATCAGGCATTCGGCGAGAGAGGTGGCATCTCTCCTATCAGATTCATTAGTTTTCCGGCCGCTCTGACATTTCCATTTGCACACTCCAATTGACAAAATAAAATACCCGTGCGGCTCTCATCCCTCAGCTCCATGCCGGGTAATCACTCCTCCACTGCACCATACACTCTCACCCCCTCTGTTCCTCCGTCCCTCCATCCCTTAGAGTGCAGCCTCATCATGACGGAGTATGAAACATAAACAGAACGTACGCCTGTTTGCAGAGGAGTTGGAGGAGTATGCATGCCACTGAGCATCCCTTCAATCAGGGGTCACTTGTACAAATCACCTCAGGGAAGGGCACACTTCAACTTTTCATTTTCTTCCCATCACCACCTCTCTCGTCTTTCTCTCTCTCTCGGTCTCCCCGTCTCTTGCTCTTCCCTGCATACCTAAACAACTCCTCCGAAGTGCAGCCATCTCCTAGAATCATCATCAGCATCTCCCTGCCAGGCTATTGACTGGCCACACAGTTTCAGGGAGTCTCTCAGCCAACCATTTCATTTAGACGCAACTTTTTGACTCCTCCACATTAGGGGTCAAACAGGCTCTTTTCAAAAGAGACTCAGAGCGGAGGTAAATTATACAAATTGAGTGGCAGGAGGGAAGGGAGCCTCTGCGACTCCGTGAACCCAGACAACCTCAGGTTTCCTTAATGATGTCTTTGCCAAGCCAGACGGAGACACATTGGATGATTATGCTGCAGATCGGGCAGAAATCTCTGAGTCTCGCTTTTTCTTCCTACACCCCTCCATCGCCACCACATCCCTCCTGCCATCCATCACAATGCTGCTTCTCTCTCTCCCCTCCATTCTCCTCCATCTCCACTCCGCTATACATTCATCCTCCTCCTCCTCCCCCCCCCCCTTCCTTCTGTCCCTCTCTATACATTTATCTTCCCACTCCCAGACTTTCTCAGAACTCCACCCATTTGGAGCCGTGGCAACATGCTGAGAGACTTTGGTCAAATCTGATGATGCTCCCTTCCAACAGTGGCATTTAATCAATCGAAATCTTATTTTGGGGATGAGCAGAGAGGAAGTTGTTTTTTTCATGAGCTGCTCTATAATAGAATAACACAGCCAGAAGGCCAGGTCCCTCATCACCGGGGACTCCATAGATTGAGGTGATTGAGTTGTTTGAAGATGAATTTTGAATACTGCCTACGCTGGCTGGCAGACTGTGCTCAACTGTAACTCACTTGAAATTTAGTACTAACATATAGCAATGTCAATTAAAAATGGAAATTAGAATGAAAAAAAAAAGCTAAAATAGCTTCAGAGCGGGTTTGATTTGCATAAAACATGTTAAGAGAAATTTAAGGGTTTGTCTTTATTAGTGTGGGTAACAGTAAACAGCAACAGTAAAATACTGTTTCCTGCACCTTTCTTGGCATCACATTTTTGTTTTTCACTGGTCCATCCAAAATGAAATGACAACATTTTTCATGTACCTTTATTTAACCAAGTTAAAGTCCCTTTGAGATTAAAAGCTCTTTTAAAGAGAGACCTGGTTAAGAGGGCCGCATAAAAATATAATTACGACAATAAATATGGACAACACAAACAGACTAAGACAACAGTCACTAATTCCAAAAGAGTATCCAGCTAAGATGCAATAAAAGAGTAGGACAACATCCAGTTCAGATAAAGTAAAAAGTAAAGTACAAACAGTAAAATAAATTGATTGTAATTGCCATCCAGGGCGACATATACTGTATGCGTCTTCTGATCTATTGCCCTCTCAACAGGACGACATCACTCGTCAGTGCCTTCCAAAATCCTTACAAACCATTTTTGCACAAATAAAAATAAAACCATCGTTGTTAAGGTTTGGTTAGGTTAAGGCACAAAAACAACTTGGTTAAGAATAATTAAAGATCATGGTTTGAGTTTAAATGACTTGACTGAACTTTGGGTACGTTCGTCTGAATAAAAAACACTTGGTTAACAATTGTGCATAGTGATGGTTAAATATGGTTAAAACCAACATCCAACGTTGACTGTCAGTAGGAAACAGGAGGCGAACTGCTGTCTCCCATGTCATAGTCTGGGGTTTTGTTTACACATCCACCCACTTTGTGACTATAATGTCACGCCGTTTCCTCCTTTGCTCCCAACGGACAAGAGTCATAATTCCTATGTTAGTAGCACTTATTGTCCACTGATATAACACAATATCGATTCAACCCACACACAGATCATTAAAGCTTTGACATTTGCCGTCTTAAACATGCAGGGTCGGGTTGGTGAGCCTTTGGCCTAGAAGATGAATGAACAATAAACAACATAAAACATATTTTATGAGATTTTTATTATACATATTGAACTTTAGGCATTTCTTAGAAAGTAATATATTTCATTTTATTCCAGACATAGAAAAGTCATTGTGGAACAGACATGCCCTTCAGCATTATGTACTATTTGATTCCTTTCATATGTAACACAATTGTGCTTTCACAAAGTGGGTAGTGAAGAAGAACCCAAGTGTATTTTCCCACTGACTCGACTCAGTGGTAAGAAAATAGAACATGCTGCAGCTGTAAGACTGCAGGATATGAGCTCTGCATCAGATCCGCCATCTGACAGAAGACGCAGCCTGAGCCTGTTAGAGCCGCCACAACAGATGGACTGATGAATGGCGGTCAGGTGTCTCACACACACACACACACACACACAGGCTTCCTCACACAAGCAACCAACGTGTCTTCACATGCAGATAGAGAGATGCACACAAAGACACATGCTGTAGATCAGTGTTGTAAGAAGTATTCAAATCCTTTGCTTAAATTAAAGCAATACAACAGTGTAAAAATACTCCATCACATGTAACAAAACTGCATTCAAACTTTCACTTAAGTAATAGTACAGAAGTGTTAGCAGCAAAATGTTAAATGTTAAAAGCAAAAGTACTCATGCAGGAAAATGGCACCAGTGTGTCATATGGATATACAGTATATTATATTACTGGATTATTTTTACTGACGTATTTACAAGCAGCATTTTAACGTAGTTATGTGTAGTTGGTCCAGGTGGAGCTAATTCTAACTTTTTAATACTGCTGGGTAATTTAATGTATAAAAATGCATTGTATTTTATGAGCTAAAATATTATTTTGCAAAGTAACTAGTTACTCTAGCTGCAAAAGAATGTAATAAGTCAAAAGTACAATATAATAAGTCCATTAGTAGTCAAACCTGGGAGACAGGACACAAACTTCAGTCCCCAGCATGTTAGGTATAACGTACTACTCCTGCCATTACCCGTGACCAAGGCACTGGCATGAGAAAATGAGTTGGCCCCCAGGCACTGCCACTGTTCCTAAACAGTCAGTATGGGTCAAAAAACAGAGGACGGATTTCCTCATGGGGATTAATAAAGAATAACTTGACAAAAGACCTGAAGTGCAATCATGCACGCAAACCTAGCACAAAAAGCTATGCCCTATTATCAGGCACAAACACACGCACAGATTCACATGGTTTTGACTGACGGTGATGATGATGACATGGCATTTGGCAGGTCACGCACACAGATGGTGGACACCTAGCGATTTCACTGGCCCGTTGCAGCGTGCTAGGTTTGGAGCCGAAGCCTGACATCCGTGCTGCGTCCTCAGAATTCGCAAGTTCAGAGGGAAAAGGAGAGAAAGGGAGAAAAAAAAAAGCTCTGGCCCCACAGATTAACAGAACAGATGTTCTCACCTCCTCCATCACTGACAGCCAAACACATGATGACCAAAACTGACTGCAGAGAAAAGTTGGTTTAAGTTTGGACTTGACTGACAGCAGTACAATGACTACATCTAGTATGTGATTGTGTGAATCAGACAGTCTTGATCTAGATTGAGCTCCTTTGAATTCTGGGTCTCAACTTAGCAGCGCTCACTCTCAGCAGGGATCTTTCAGACTGGCAGAAACCCACATAATAAACACCAAACCATTATATTGCTCTCACACTCAATCCATCTTTTAATGCATCAAAATAAGATAAATAAATATGTGCATGACATTAGCCCCAACAGAACTGTGCCCTAGTTTCACTGATACAATGCCACAGAGTGAGTGTTTATCATGCGTGCGACACAGTACAGGAAACAGAGAGCGTAGGCTTGGCTATGATTGGAATAGCAATGACCTTTGTTGTATCGATTTTGGCTGGGGTTGCTCTAGGACGGGCTCAGGCACAGTTTTGGTGTGTGCTTTTGTATGTGTCTTCGTGTGGCACTGAAATTTGTGGCTTGGCCTTTTCCTGAAATACAAACATTCCGTCAACAGAAATAGCCATAATGTCCCAATTAGGGTGTGCACCAACAGACAACAAGAGCTGCTCAGGAGAAAGCTTTCTCCCATGTTCCAACCAACTGTAAACAGTGACAGAGGGAGACACAATGTACCTATATATAAGTTGTGCAATACATTACAGCACAGCATTGTGCTACTTGTCCAAGCCGCAGAGAATTTTGAATGTTTTGCTGAGAAAATACCACTTCCAAATACAAAGCACATGCTATACTAGGTGGCAGCTATCTCTCTCTTTGTCCCTTATCTATCCATCTATCTAAATATTCATCCATCTATCATCTATCCATTCATCCAAGAATCCATCCATCCATCCAAGTATTTCAGAATTCATCCAACCAAGAATCCATTCAAGTATGCATTCATCTGTCCATCCATCCAATATCAATCAATCCATTCATCCATCCATCCATCCATTATCAATCCATCTATGAAGTATCCTTCTATCCACCCATCCATCCAAGTATCCAAAGTATAATCCATCTATCCAAGTATCCATCCATCCAAGTATTCATCCATCCATCCATCTGTATGTCTACCCATCTGTAAGATCCACCCATCTACTCATATTCCCATCTACCCGTCTATTTATCTATCCATCTTACACTCCAAAGACCAATCAATTCAACAAGATACACAAGCCATGACAATTTAAGGAAAATGAAAGAGCCCCATGAGACAACCAAGAAACATTTCAGTGCAAATTAAGAGTCAATAAAGCCCATTACACTGCTACTTCACTGTTCTGTGATTATGCTGTTAGTTTTCACGGTCAGCGATGGTGCTAAAGAAGACATTACCATTAAACGCTGAGACATACTGTACAACTGTGATTCAACATCACAGTGACACAAATAGATGATCTGTAAAAACAGGGAGGCCAGAAATTAGGCTAAATGTGTTAAGATTGGAGAATATTATGTTCAAAGTGGTGTCTTCTGAAATAAATTTACTGTGGGAGCAAGAAAGCAAGAGAGTAGTGGGAGAGGAGTTGAGGGGGGCCTTTAATGGCCTTCTCAGATGACTAACTAAAGGTCCCAGGCGCTCTGCTGCTAATTAGTTTGATTCACCAGCCATGCTTAAAGCATTGTGGTTTGTTGTTTTGCTATTATTATTTCCTTTCTTGTGTTGGCGTCCACTCTTTGAGGCTCCTCTTAGTGTGCCAACTGAGGCCCTATGGAGAGGAAAATCAGTGGAGGGCCCAGCCTCAAGTCACAAGAAAACATTGTTGTTTTCTTTTCTCCATGGTGTAAAAAGATTTCAGAAACCAGAGTAGCTTGAAATTAACTTTGTCTGTAAGATAGAAGAAAAAGTTAACTGAGATAAAGGGAGTAAACACAGAACAGGAATTGCCAGCAGAGACTTTCAGAAGAGCAGGATGTTGCAGTACAGTCTCCTCATAAAGGACACTCTGGAAGCAGAGACAAATTGTCCTCAAGGCTCGGTGTGATGGCAGCGGTCAAGCAACAACAAAAATGACCAAAAGAGGAAAGAGAGATAAAGGGTGAGGGAGAGAGAAGCAAAAGATTAAAACTATCATTTACCTTAAAAGCTGGAAACTGTTCCACTATGTGAACGAGTTCAATAGAATTCATCACCTTTGTCTAAAAGCGGCCTGGAAAATCAATGGAGTTTGGACTCTGGGAGACTGGTAGTGGTTAAATACTGTGGTAATCAATAATGTAATAACCTTCACAGGGGTATGTAACCACAATGAATTCTGAAGACTGGAAGCCCTGCCGTTACATTTGTTTAGCATGCAATATTGTGGCTTTTGGACAAGGTGTCAGAAATAGATTTGGAAGGTATACACAATACAATAATTTAAGTACTATCTTTACTTTAAATATGACAATATTTTCCTTAAGGTTTTTACATGGAAGAAGATGAAAATATTTGTGAATTTTCTATTTATGGTGCCGTTATACACCATTCCCACAATTACTGTAGGAGGCATAAATGCTGGATTTTAAGTAGATGTTGGGTTTTTTGGCCACTCGGACACACTGTTGTGGCAAACGTATTTGCAAATTTACACATCCAGCAGATATGGTGCAACATTCATTTGTAGTCATGTTCCTGGCCACCTGGCAAATTAAATATCTCTGGTTCTGGCTTTCCTATATTCACTCTCCCTTTAGCTTCGTTTTGGTCTCGAGCAACTCCTGGGAGAAATATCAGACTCTTTAGCTGCTAAATGCTCAACTATGTTCATCGGCTGATCGCTAAGTTTGTCTGTCTGTCTTTTGCTGCTGGGCAGGTAGTGTAGGCCTACAGTGGGTTTATCAGAGCTGAAATACCTTCCCTCTGCAGCTGAAGATGTGATTGATGACAGCAGTGAGTGAACCAAAACAGTCAAAACAATGAGCTGAAAGATGCTAAAAAGTTCCGTACAGCTGAGGGAAACTGCAGAGTTGGGTGATAATTCTCTCTGCATTCACCACTATGAGTGACCCTTTTATATTACACATAGTAATCTGAGCCATTGTTAATATATATTTATGTATCTTTTACAACAGCTTTAATTAACATAATTAGATGCTGCTATAACCAATGTCTTGTTCAAGTATTCTCACAATTGCAGTAAATAATAGTATACATGCCCCTTTGTAACAGCACAAGTGGCCATTTTGTAGTTGAACCTAGCGTGGACCAAAGTCAGAATTGCGTAATGGAACCAAGCTTAGGATAACTTTTATTAATCTACTTGTTTTGTTTGCATCTATTGATTTGACAGTGTGTCACTTGATTGTTGACCTGAAGATTGTGTATGTGAAAGTTAAACTTTTTTTGAATGCAGTTTCTTTTTAATCATAATGGACCTGAGTTTTGAACCGTGCTGGGTGTTAAAGCTGTACAGTAAACAGACCATTTTCTAAACATTTTTTACTCTTCTGCTGACTTTGGAATTTAACTTCCATTAGTAACTTGCAGAGGAAAAAAAATGCTTGGGTAGCTTCCCAGCACAATGACAACACCCTAACTGATGTCAGCGACTGCGTTAGCCCCGAGCCAGTCTTTACCAACAAGAAAATATTAGAAATGGAATTCTGATGATTTGACAATCAGATAAAGAAAATGCCGTGCACGTCTCCGGCAATGATGATTGCCTGCAAAATATGTACTGTATAGAGCCTCGCAGGTGATGTACTTACTGCTGGGGTGCATTAAGCAACACATTCAGAAAATAGCTGCTGCCTCTGCATATGTTTTCAGTATTCTGCAGGAGTGGAGTTGGGTTTAAAACAGATGTGCCACCTGCCTGTGGAAAAGAAGTTTCAGTCAGTCAAAGTTGTGAGGGAGAGAACGTGTGTGTTCTGTTTGCACAATCGTTTCAGTAAACTCCAAGAGTCTGGAGGAAAAAAGGCAGAATAAATCAAAGCCTACAGTTTGGTGCAGTCGCCACAGAACAGCTTGTATTCATGGATTTGATGCAAAACCTTAAAGATTGCCACCTTTTCCTCCTTCATCAGTTGTGTAGCGAAAGACCAAGGATCATACTTGATGAAAAGAAAAACTGATGAGGAAGGAGGTGTTTGTTTTCCTGTGCATTATTACTTGTCATGTATGACGCAGAAGCTGTGTAATGAAACATGCAGCGCAGTCATGTCAGGTGTTGCACAGATCAGCAGGTGACAGCACCGGTTGGATAGGTTTCAATGGTGTGAATGAGGAAGGATATGATGTAAATGATGTGCAATTTGAATGATTACAACTGCTTCAGAGTTAGAGTTGTGCGTGGAGAAGCTGTAATTAGTATCGCAATCACAAATTCTAATTTGTAGCATCGGAGAAAGCTATGCTCAAGCTAACAAACAAATTAGCTATTAGCTAATAAAACAACCTGTTTTCTTCTGTGAATTTCTTTTCAAGTCTCTCAGCTTCTTAGCTCCCCAGGCAGTCATTAATGAATGATATTTCGCCACTGCCTCCCTTTTCTCCTTGCTCGCTCCTCTTACCCTCTCCCCTACCCAAGACCCCCGCTGATCAGTCGGCTGGTAGAGGGGAAGCTCATCTGTCTCTCGCTTATCTTTTCTAACCACTCTGCAGTCATATCACCCTGACCTGACCATCCATCTTCCGCCATCTCCCTCCATTACCGTGAGTGTGTTTGTTTGTGTGTGTGTGTTGGACCTTGAGCTGCCTGGCAGCGCTGTGTTTTCCAGCCATCTATGTTTCCCCTTTAACAGGCCCTGAAAACTCTTCTGCTCGCTGTCTGCGGTGGCTGGGATCTCTTGCTCTAAAATGTCTGTTTGGTCTTGTGTAAAAGAGAAACAGAGCGAGCGAGAGCGTCAAGAGGTCTGCCTTGCTTTCAGCTCAGAGTTTATTGCGGGTGATGTATCTGAAGACAACCACTGACAGCTTTGCAACCCTTTGAACGGCACATCAAAGGATGACAAAATGGTAGGCACTGTGTGGCAATTTGATCAGTTGAAATGAGCTGCCGCCATCATACGTGGACTATCACTTATCTGAAATTCAAAAAAGTTTGTGGAAATCCTGTTTACCCATTGCTACTGAACATTAAACTATTTCAAAATAAACTATTCTGTGACTCAGCACTCAAAAACTGAATATTCCCATCCTATGGACAGTGACCTGTCCTGATTTAAAGTAAAAGTTTTCTCAACTGGCACAAACTCTACACCACATTTGCATGATACTAAGCTGTCCTACTTATCAGCTGCTGCACGAACTGCTGGATCTTAACTTTAATGGTTTTAAACCTACCGTACACACGTGATAAAATCCTTTTGGATCCCTTCTATGAAATTGTGTGCCTAAATACTGCGGGGTAAATAAACAGGTGCCAGAGATATGTCTTTCTGGCATTTGTCAGTTGCACAGCAACCTATTTCAAACATTTACAGAGCAGGGTAGAGGTGCTCTCAAGCTGCGGCTAAGCAATTGCTTCAACACAGTCGGAAGGAAAGAAAGAATTAAGATGAAATCACAATGGACAAATACTGTAGCAAATCAAGACAGCATAGCCCGTTGTGGACATGGGCTTTAATCGGTAAATGCTTTGTCAATTGAAACAAGTAGTCAATTAATCCCTTAGTCCATCACCAGAATATTTGCTGCCAACAACTTTATTAATCGATATAATCAGCAAAAATTACAAACATTCTCCAGTTCTCGCTTCTCAAATTTGAAACAACTAATTGATTTAAAGAAAACTGAAACAAATAAAACGACAGTAGAGAATGAGTCAATAATCAAGAATGAAAATAATTGTTAGTTGCAGCCTTACATGTAAACGTCATGTTTGAAAAGAACCCCATGTTATTTTTCTAGAGCAGTCATGCTGGCGGGCACTTAGTAGCATTTCCATAATTTTTTATACATGGTTAAAGAGTGAAAAAAAGTGTGCTTACATATGACATTTTGGCATATAAAGATAACCAACTACGAGAGAGTAGGAAGTGAACCTGCACCTTAATCATGGAAATAATTTTGAAGAGGCATATTTTGGCTCTGGAGAAGGCTATTTGCAAGCTACAGAAGCTACACTACTTTTTAAAAATGACAATTTGCAATTTGTTCAACATTGAAACTGTCTTCTCTCCGTGCAGGTAAGACTAGACAATTATGTAGCCTATTTACAACATCATCATCTCAACACTGGCTCAACAACCTGCATTGCATATAGTCAATGCCATGCCATGCCATGCGCCAGTTACTACGCTGGTACTGTGGCTCCTGTTCGTAATGATCCTGCCAAAGTCAGCACGGAACCTTTCCGCAACAGAGACCTATTTTATGTATGAAAGCCAACAAGCCATCACTTTAACAGATCACTTGTTTTTTTTCTTGTCTTCCTGTCTGTGAAGTACATCTCATTAATTACGTTACTGTGAAGACAGCCTAGAAGGAGGTTTAAGATTAAATTAATGCAAATTGCGATCGAAAATTCTGCCCCACACTGGGTCTGCTGAGCATGCTAGCATACTTAAACACCAGCATGCCACATCATGTATCATTTCTTTGACGACAAATTTGAGATAAACATACCAACCAGTAAACCTGCGGTGTGATGGCCACCAGCTATATCAATTTGTGTTTTCCTACAGCACATACAGTATGATACATCTGAAGAGGAGGTAATTGAGAGGATATACTGTCTGCATGCTCATAGACTCCTCTTTTTGTTATTTTGTTTGTGTGCTGCAGCAGCATTGTGGCCCCTCAGTAAACACACATTCTGCCAGTCAAGCATGTTCTATAGAATAACAGCATCAGCTGTGATCAGTGTGAGACCAGTCAACAGTAATTAGCAGGTGTGAAATTATATATTGTACAGCATGTATGTTTACCTCTGTATGTATTTTGCATGTCGGTGCATGTTGCCTCTCTGCATGGAGTATGAGTGCCATCCCAGTGTGAGCATGTTTGTATTTCTATCCAGCTAAGCAAGGCAATTTGGCCAGCTTGATGCATAGCATTTATGCAACGGCAAATACACAGAAAACCAACTATGGAACGACAGTGGATGACTTCTTTACTTTACTGAAACTGGATCATGAGGGTTATTTTTTATTCTAACAAGGTAAACAGACCTCTATCCATCCATGACAGGAGATAAAACAACAACAACAAAAATATGATATAAATATGAGCAACAAAATAAAAACTAAGAGGTAAATGCGAGTCAATAAAGCCAACTTTACAGGGATAAATAAAAAGGAAATTAAGAAGAGACTGTGTTATTTCCCTGGTGTACATCATTTAGACTTCCTAATATTTCACTTCACAGAAACACAGCAGTGGGTTCAACACCAACATGCTGTGGTTGATCTGGCCATATTATGGCTAAAGCAGCAGCAGCTGTGGGGGTTGTCAGAGCCCTACAATGCAAAAACATCCTTCTTTCTATCAATCTTTTAAAATCTTGCTACTTCCCCTCTAACAATGTTCAAGTCCAACTGAAATGAAAAAAATACATCATTGTTTGTGGACAAAAATCATGTCAAAGTGATTTCAGGTTGATTACCATCTTTCATTTATGACAGAACGACAAAAATGTCCAACATGGACGTGGATTTGCACTGAAAAAGGGGAAACTTTCACTCCTTTGGCACATTTTCACTTGTTTTATCTGGATTATCTGGAAGCCCCATACAGGATGATGATAATCTCCCCCCCCCCCAGGTTAGGGAATCAGTAGGCAGGTAGTCTCACCGGGAGACACAGAGCTCCCCCGGCATAAATCACACACCCACACTATTTTCCATCCTGACACCCCCCTTCTGTATCCTTTTTTCTCCATTCCCCCCTTTTCCCCCCTCTCACTGTGACACCCCCCCTGCTCTTCTGGCTTTGCTCTATTCCTGTTTTCATCATGTTGCCACAACTCCCTCGTTATTGCTCATCCTGCCTCTTTCGCCTACTTAACATTTCTCTATTTTTTTCAGTCTCCTTCTCCTACTTTGTTTCCACCGTTGTCTCTCCTCCTCCTCCTCCTCCTCCTCCCTTTCTCTCTCTCTCTGTCTCCCGCCTCCACCTCCAAATTTACACCACACCATCCTTTGTCTCAAACTGCGAGAGGATGAGTAGCCACCTGCCGAGTACAGCATGGGTGTTAAAATTATACTCAAATTATTATTCACTGTTAATAAGACTTCGAGGCAGAGAGGTCAAAAGGTGAGACAGAAGGAAAGAGATGAGAGGGGAAAGGATGAATAACTAGAATGTGCTTTTTATTGCAGCTTTTCATCATAGTCAGAGAAACTGGAATTATTTAAGAGAAATGACCACAAATTTATTGTGTGCCTACTTACCTTATGTGTCCAGTTGCTCTGTGTATTTGCACGCCATGTGTGGGTGTTAGTGTGTGTGGGTGTACTTTTGTGTGCACACATGGGGCCTTAATTCCAGCCTCACCATCTAATTACTTAAATTGTGCTTACAGGTCTTATTGTACTACACACTTTCCCTTGGAGAGCTATACCCTGTCTTCCTGCTTGCCTGCTGCATTAGCAGTAGAAATAAGCACATTAGGCAATTTTGTGCTCCATAATAAGTACTGCACCTGAGGGATGTTTTTGAGTAAAAATGTCTGGACAGAAAGAAAAACAGCTTTCTAGCCCAACCGCACTCTGTCCTTCTTTTCCTCTCCCTCCATTTGTTCCCCCTCCTCTTCATCTCCTCTTCTGTCCCTCATCGCTCGCGCCAGGAGAGATGAGTTTCTCGATAGAAAGGCCCTTGCTTTTGTGCCAGGCCACCCCTCTGTGATTTTACAATTATTAGTAGATATAGGACAGTTCACCCCTTCAAGAAATCGTTTCTCTCAGCTTTCTTGCCAATCAACAGGTCAGATTGCTTCATGTCACTTAAAACAACAGCACTTAAAGGAATACTATGGAATTTAGGAAGCCAATCTCTATTTATACTCACCACTCATGTAGTTGTGTAAAGACAGGCTTTTCTTCACGCTGTACCTGCAGCTCCAGCTCTCCATCTGGACTTCAAAATCATATAAAGGATGACAAACCCCCAGCATTTCATGGTTCAGCCAAAGCTACTATGATGCTACAGCAGTCCCTTACAGCAAGCATAATCAGATGCTTGCTGGCCTTACCCTCTAGGAGTGACCTGAGTTTGGTTCATCATATCAATTTCAAAAAATTCTCTTGTGATACAACAGAATGCTGTAGAAAATGACAAAATGGCACAACATGGACTAGGGTTGGGGTTCAATAGCATTAAAAGAACATTTATTAGCTCCAACTGAGATAATCTACCACCAATGATGTATGTCATTTTAAGCAAAAAGTTCAGTACCAATCACTGCACTGAAGAACTCAAAGAAAAACACACTCGAACACAAAAACAATTCACACATACACATTTCTCAGGCTCAATTTTCCTGCAATATTATTGCCAATAAGCCAAGTTACACATGCAAAAAGGAAGGAAATAAACAAAACAGCTGATGATAGCAGCACACAGGGAATGTAACTGCATTGCTGACAGGCAGTTTCTCAAGTCATTTAGAAGAGAAATACCTTCATTGATTACTTATAAATTAGTGGTTGATGGCACATTTCCTTTTTTTAATTTTTTTTTTTTACATAAAGCAGTATAGTTTTTAAACTACATTGCCATTAAGTAAAATGACTATTGTCCTAGTAGCCAGGGCTAAATAAAAGCATTATGATGGGAAATATCACATTCACACCTCTTGTAATTACTAAGGACACAGCAAACGGTACAAAACACTGGAACACCCACACTCAGAACTCGAAGATACATACAATATGTACAAACATGTTCAAGGGCCACACATTACCAGGGGACTTCCACTTCATTAACTTTAGTAAGGGCCTCCGTTTGGGTGGGTTGTAGGAGGACAAGGTGCTCCAACACGTGCACACATCTAATGAGGCGAGACGGCAGGACAGAGAAAGTGTGAAGAGTGTGTGTGTGTTTGTTTGCAACATAATCACCAGTCCCCGAGTAATGACAAAAACATGAGAGAGAGAGAGAGAGAGAGAGAGAGAGAGACTGATGGAGAGAAAGCAGCCATGTGCGTGGTGAGGTTTGTTTTTGCATGTGTGTTTGGAGTGCTACACATGTCCTTACTGATATTTCTCTCAACATAAGTGTGGTATAGCTTCAGTGAATTACTCGAACAGGAAGATAGGGAATGTAAGTGTGATTTTGTCAAGTGTTTTATCTATCTTCAAAGCTACTTAAGGGGAAGTTAAAGTGGAACAATGGGAACATTAGGGCTCAAGTGGTTAAACTAACCTTCAGCTTTCATTTTCAAAGTTACAGTCTTCTAGAATAATATCATCCTACTGAATATGAAACTGCGTGCGGCAGCTACAAGGCTGAAATATAGGACAAAGATGCCTCTTTCATAAAAACTGCAGTTTGTATGTGCGCGTCTGTGTGTGAGCGGAGTACAAAATTTGGCGTCGCCTGAATAAAATATTTCCCAGGGGCTCTCTCTGCTTGGCGCTTTGCTGGAGGAAAGCCTGGAGCATCATTTCAATATCACCCCGAGAGAGAAGAAGAGCATTCACGAAGGGATTAAATGAATTGTTACCCTTCTTCCTCTGCGTCTTCGCCACCAATAAGAAGGGGCTTTCAGGGTCTCTCTGGGTACAATGCGGTGTAGAGGCTGGGGCGAAGGTTTGGACGGGATCATGTGATCAGAGGCGTGTGTTTGTGTGTTACTGGCCAACTCTGGTCTCACCAAACACACTACAGTATACTGCTTTGATCACAGGTCTCATGATTCTATACGAACCCTTCACCTCTGATAGAAATGTTTTTAAGCTGCCAGCATTTGCCTATAGTGTAAACTGCCTTCTCGGTGGAGGCTCGGCAATAAAGAATCGGTGAACCAAAATAAGTGTCCGTTATGCTCGTTTCTTCCAATGTAAGATCTGTACATAGTAACAGAAAAACATTTTATAGTTTGCGCTTAAAAGGATTCTTCTCCACTTTACTCATCGACTCATCATCTCCGAGTTGAGCGCATTAGAAAGATCAAAGTTATGATAGAAGAGTGACAAAAATCAAAAGGGAGAATTGCAACATTTCCTGAGGGCATGTTAAAGTTTTTTCCCTTGATCTTCTAATTTCTTCTGTGCTAAAATACCATAAAATGAATATGAAGAAAATAAGATGCGTAGAAAAAGTGCTGCACCTCGCTTGGCTGGTTCAACCTAGGGTTGGACCTTTTTGTGTTTGCTAATAAATCAATAAAACAAAATGTAAGTTGGATTCCTTACTTTATAGAACAAGACTAAGAGTCTACAGATATGCTAGCGGCTCTGTGAGGCTGTACTTCAGCTAAATGCTAATGCTAGCATGGTGACAAACAATGACAATGCTAACAGCATTAGCAGTTATAATGTTGACCATGTTCAACATCTTAGTTTCACATGTTAGCATGCTAACACTTGCTAATTAGCCCTAAACACAAAGTACAACTGAGGCTGAAGGGAATGCCATTAGCTTTGCAGGTTTTTGGTCATAAACCAAAGCATCAAATGTAATAAAATTTTGACTTGATGATGGGCACAATGGAAAGCTAAGAGATCATTGAAGTTGCTGCAATTCATCCTGAGGGGAACATGAATGTCTGTACCAAATATTATGGCAATCCATATAACAGTTGTCGAGATATTTCACTAAAAAACAAAAATGTCAACCTTATTATGTTGTTATATTGGCACTAAAGGACAAGTCATGGGATCACCAAAGTCATTAGGATTCATCCTCTGGGGATCATGAATGTCTGTACAAAATGTGATCGCAATCCATTATAGTAGTTAAGATATTTCACTGTGTACCAAAGTAGTGGGCTGATCGACCTACATTGGCATCCGTAGGGCTATGTCACTAGCATTGCTAAATTTTACAGCAAGTAAAGCAAGAGTACCAATTATACTGGAGATACATTCGCTACTGTACTTAGCCTCAATTGCAGGTAGTTCTCTATGTTTTTTCATGATCAAATAAATTACACGAAACAAGTGATGTACATCCATTGCTACCCTCAGTTAGAAAGTGTCAGTACAAAGTGAAGATCATCTGTTGCGACAAAGTGAGAGTTAACATTATGTTTCAAATTACATGTAGTTTCTCCTAAAAAAAAAAAAACACACAAAAAAAACGAGCAGATGGTTTAGGCTTGAAGCTGGAGACCCGCTCTTTCAAATCAGAGCTGAAAGTTGGATGCTGAGCTACTCCCTGTTGCGTGGTTAATTACACCATAATACAAAAGACTGAGACCTGCTGATGACACGAGGAGGAGAAGGAAGAGGAGGATGAGGAGGGGGAAGGAAGGCAGTAATAATGGCTGTAAAGCCATCAAAGCTCCAGTAAATGTTGACTGAGTGTCCTTGAGATCACGGTGGAAGAGAGCGGAGTGTACCTCTGTGTGGGATAACAGACGGTGTGAGCTCATGTGTCCATCTATAAGTCAACATGTGCCTATGTGCATGAGGATCATTATGTGGATGGATGTGTGAATGCTGGCAAGCGTGCACATGAATCCAAGTGTGAAAATGACAGGCCAAAGAGGGATAAGTGGCCAAAGACAGAAGAAGACAAGTGTGATTAGGTAATGAGGCTTTATAGCTTTACAGATGAGACACTTGTGTCTTCTACAAATGCATGATAAAACAAAGGATCGCATCCATACGAATGGCTGTTATCAGCGTGACACCTTCTTGCAAAGTCTTCAAATGTCTCAGTGATTTAATTAATAAAGCTTTAATATATAACTGAAAACAATCTTAGAAAAATAAGTATATTTTTGTATTAAATGTTTTCTCTTTCAGCTCAACATCACACATTCAATAAACCCTGTTAATGAAAATAATCACTCAGACAATGTACCTCACTGTAAGCAGAGTACATAATTAGTGTTTGTATAGAAAACAATAAAGTTCAAATACAGCAATAATACAGCAAATTCTAAAATGCTTCCTCGTGCTTGCTCTCACGCACACTCCACCACAACAAGCCTGCAGGGTGTGAATACTGTAAGCAACTAACTAATCAGGCAGTCAGCACATGTGCAAATGCAGATAAATGAGCATCAGTGTATGTGCGCAACTTGCAACACTGCTCACTCTCAGCTGATCACCACCTTGCATCTGTCCTACAGTACCCAGCAGGAGTACCTAAAATGTGTGTGTGTATGAGTTAATGTGTGTTTGTGTGTGTGTATAGTGACAGGAGCCTGCCACTCTGTTTATCCCATAATCCGTCCTCTAAGGGCGAGTGTGCTAAACACAGATTGTGCTCCCCATGTAATCTACAAGGGCATCGTCGCCAACATACGTGCAGGCACATATGCAAACACACACACACACACACACACACACACACACACACACACACACACACAGACGTTGGGTGGCCTTCAGCTACATCTGACAACAATAAATCTACTGTATGTATCATTTACACAAACACACTCATAGATTCTGAGTTAATAAAAAGACACAAAAAGACTTTAAAAAGAACAAAAATAAACAGAAACACCTGTCTCCTTGTAGAGAGTACTGGGTGGCCTTCAGCAGCATCTGATAATTTCATTCAGCCAATCAATGCTCATCAGCCCACTGGCTGGGGGTATGTAGTAGAGGCTCTTTGAGAACATGTGCTCCTGACAAGAGGCACACACACACACACACATTAAAACTCTCATGCACTCACTAATTGCATTGCTCAGTTGCACCCATGCATGCACGCACGCACACACACACACACACACACACACACACACACACACACACACACACACCTCACCTCAAAGAACAGGAATAATGAGGGATTTATATGCAACTTCCTCTCTATGCACAATTTTTCTCCGAGTGATACAGAGACAAACAAAAACACAAGGACACTCAGGAAGCTTGGCCATAAGCCTCCTTTTGCCTCATTTTCAGCTCAATTTCAGCTGTTGAATTTTTTTTCCATTGTTCTTACTCGTGTTTCTTTCAGCGTTGGGAAATCTGTCACGTTTGGTTTTACATTATAATGCTGGAACTTAAAATGACTATTCTTCTGGGCACAGCAGGCTACAGTGATAGTAGATCAGTGTAAATAGTCAAGAACATCACTGCCACACAATGAAAGTATGTTCTCACTGAAGCAAAACTGCATCACAGGAGTGCTGCTATACAGCACACGCATGTGGCACATGTGACATCCTGTGAGATTAATGAAAGAACTTAACAACCCCACTGCTCGCAGTATAAGCTGTATTCACACACACGCACACACACACTGATATGGAAGTGTTCATCTTGCTCATTAGAGCATCGCTATCCTCAGGTTCTGCGGCCACAGGACAAATGAGCTGAGGGTGAAAGGAAGTCTTTTTCCATCTCCCTTCATCTTTTTTGGCTTCATCTTTGCTCTCTCAGAGCCTTAAAAGCTTAGTCTCTGTCCATCTTTCCCACACTGCCTTTCCCCATCCATGTCTCCCTCTCATTCTCCTTTGTTTGTTTCTCCTTGTGCCTCATCATACTTCCTTCGCCATGCCATCAACCCTGGGTTGTACAATGCATGCACCACTAGAGCTGCTTTCTTTTCTTTGTCTGAAGCCTTTCATCTCCACCTGCAGGCCTCCGTTATTGCACAATGACTAAACATTTACGGACCCCAGTGGTCCTAATTAGGCTAAATAGAATATTGAGAGAACACAAAGAGAATGCTTTTGCATCTACCATCCATAAGGATGCTTTATGAGCACTTGGAAAGTCACAGGCAATTTACCCGAGGGCTGGTCTCTTCCACAAAAAGCCCTTTTCAGTAGAGCTGGTCTATAGCGCTTGAAGTGGGCCATGCATCATCCCACGCCGCGAAGGACTGCAGAGCACTTGAGAAGCCAAGAGGCTAATGTTGTCTATCATATCACATCTTTGAGTTTGTATTATTTAAGTCACTGCTTCATATTCAGACCCTGAAAGGCCGAGCTCTTGCAATGTTGAACATGTGTGCTAATGAGAGCTGCCAAACATCAGTGCTGTCCTTTTCACCTGAGGACTTTCAGGTGAACTTTTCAGATTCAAAAACTGTTACTGTAGAGATGTGCTGTGCTAGCTTGTTGCACTACACATTGTTAATGGAATAATTTGACATTTTGGGAAATTTGCTTTCTTGCCGAGTGAGATGAGAAGATCGATACCACTCTTGTATCTGTCCATTAAATATGAAGCTACAGGCAGGAGATGTTAGCTTAGCTTAGCCTGGAAAGAGGGGGAAACAGCTAGCCTGGCTCTGTCCGAGGGTAAAAAAATCCACCTACCAGCACCTCTAAGTCACTACACTAGCTTAGTCACTGCTACCAGCTAAGACATGGTCTGACAAAAAAGCCCCTGTAAAACCACAAATGTTAGTTTTTACACTTTGGTTTTTGTACAGATTAAACAAACCAGATACGTTTATTAGCGAGCTTTATAAGTACTAGTAGGATTTTTATATCCAGGCTTGCTGTTCCTAGCATGCTAAGCTAAATTAACCATCTCCTGGCTTCATATTTAAAGTGCAGTTAAGAGGTATTGATCGTCTCATCTATCTTTCAGCAGTAAAGCGAATGAGCAACTTTTGAGCACTTATCAGCAATTTTGTTTTTAATACACCCTGTCTGAAAAATATTAGCTTTAGCGTTGAAAGAAACTGAAAGAGAAAGAATATCTCCAAATGCTACAGTAGCCAACAACTACATATCTTTTCTATATGACACAGGGTATGAAGAAAGGTAATCTTGCTCTGATTCTCTTAGCTTAATACTTCCTTACTGCCCATGCTGTATTTTTCACTGATTTTATTATCCATCCCTCACTCTCAGCAGGGGAAGAGAGTGCCTTGCGTATTCCTTCAGAGGACAAGACAAGCTTTGAAGAGGCCCCTTTTCTCTGCCCAATAGCTGTCCCAAGGATAAGGATATTTAATATGAGGAAGTAAAATGGTCCGATGAACCAACCCCAGCCAGGCACTGTTACATCCTGTTCCACAGAACATAAAAGCCAACGTGTCCCTGTAATGTGCATTAAACCAGAGGCCTTACAAGCACCAGCCTCTGCCAGTTACAGATGTTTAAATGATAATGAGTCTAGCTTTGACTGACTAGACTGACACATACATGACAAAGTCAGTTATTTGGCATGTGTAATTACCTCATGACAACAAGCACTGCTTCAGTGATCAAATTAGGCTGATACACCTGCATGGTGCAACTGTTTTAGTTATACTACTGAAAAAACTACATGAATAAAAATCACCCAAAAACAAAAAGGTGAGAGTTACTTTGGATACCTGTGCTGCAAGCTAACTGTGCAGCATACATTTGCCTGTACAGTAGGTGCATATGACCAAATCATATAGCATTAACCAGTGACAAAGCCAGAATCCAAATGCAAGAAAGGGAAAGTGAACTCAGTTACACCTCTACGTGGGAGGTTATACAAGAACCTTATCGTACTTCCATTTCTATTATCCGGTGGAGAATGCAAGCAAGCTGGCTGCAGCTCCCACTCTTGTTTATTTGCCTTTATAGATTTTTCTCTCTCTCTCTCTCTTTCTTTCTTTCTTTTTTTTTTCTAATGGAACCCGGCACTGCCAAATTGTGGCGGTAGTGAGAGAGGAGCAAAATAAATACAGCCTGTGTGTGTGTGCAGGTGTGTTGGGGCTTGTGGGAAACCAAAAGACAATGTGTGTCTGTATGTGTGAATGAGGGAAAATGTTGTGGACTTTCACAGCCTTTTTATTTGTGTACTGGTGTCACACGAGTGCACTGTACCAAAATAAATAAATAAATAAATAAATAAATAAAAAGGAGCAATCAGCAGGCCATGGCATCGGAGGCCGTCTGGCTAATCAAAACACAAACCAGAGTCTTATTGAATTGTCTTGTCTTGTCGCCCCGGCCTAGTGTTTTAAAAAGCAACCCGGTGTGGCTGAAACGAGGCCAAATGGGCCATCACAATCAATTAAGTGTTCGTGGGTCTGTTTGCTTGTTTGCCAAGCCAAACGGGGACTACCATTCTCTGCGGTCAATAAAGAAAAAAAAAAAGATGATATTTGCAGAAAAAAGGAAGGGTAATACAAATGGAGAGAGATGTGGAGATTGCGGTTTTAGAGAGCTTAGAGGCTCAACGCCCCGACATGCAGAAAATCACAAGCACACATAACAAATCTCTTCAGTTTGCCGCCCCATCCAGCTCTCATAGTCTGCTATTATACTGAGTGCTTCTAGGGCCATCACCTTTCAAAAGTGACTCACATCCTGATGACCACTGCAAACTGGATTGCTACTTCACTGAAGTAGGGTAAATAGAGGGACGAGTTAGTTTATTTATTTATTCTTTTTAACTTCAGCAGCTACTGAATGAAGCCCATCAGTGTGATAGTCTGACTAGCATTTTAAATACATCATTTATTCATCAGATGGCAAAAATATTGTCACGAGCAGTTCTGTTACTGTGCCATATTTTCATTTCAGGGGCTTTGAAAGGGATTTGTTTTTTGATGATGCATTCGGTTACCCATATGAGCATTGTTAAGCCCTAAATTACCTTAGTGATGGTGAGTTTTCTTTCAAACCCGTGAAGAAATCTTCTCTTATTGGCGAAATGTGCACTGTTTTTAACCAGAATGAAATGTAAAATCAAATTACAGCGCAGTTTCGCATTTGACTTATTGTCACTTCATATCAGAATGGAAAGTGAGCAGTCTATTCAGAGGCATTTATCGGAGAAAATAGTGATTGTGTTGAATGCTTGTCGAATGTTGTCACATTCAAAGCAAAGCAGCGAAATAATGCAGGCTCGTTATAGCGCACCTGGGACAAAGGCGATGTGAATACATAGTAATTTGCTATGTCTATATGTGTGTTTTTGTGTGCGAAAGAGAGAGTGAATGATGTGCGTGGGATGATGCGTTAGCAGCATTCTCCTTTTGTTTTATATTTCCCTGCAAACATCTGTGTGAATTGAAATACAAGGTTACATTTTGTACTATAAGTCAGGTTCCTGCACACAAAACCCAACAGATGGCAACGTTTGCTGAAGTTGATCAGGGGATCATGAAAACATTTTTTTTTTTCAATTCAGATTTTTTTGGGTTATTATATGCATTCAACAGGATGAACCTACCTACCGTCGATAACTGATAAAATGCAATCCTTTTTTTTATGTTTTGTGTCTTAATGCATTTTTAAAATGTTTCATTTAATATGTCTTGTGGACTTTTGTCTGTTGTGACATTATGTTCTGTTGTGAGATCATGTTTTAAGCTTTTCTAAACTCCATTTTCCCATTGGGTACAATAAACAAATACAAAAAGTATCTGTTTTGAAAGGGTGCAATAACTGCTTAGTAGCATTGGGTATATCTAATTGCTTCATTTTATGGTGATGTATGAACAAGAAAACTTCTGTAAACAAGTACAGACATCATCATACTAACAGAGCAAACCAAGTGTGACGTAACTGCTCCTGGCCAAGAATATTCTGGCACAAACCCCACCCCTAAAGCCACCAATTGACTGCCTCCTTAGTTACTGTTGCTACGCCTGTCAACAACAATGGTGGCAGATTCAACACTCAAAAGTAGTTTTTTTTGTCACAAAGGATCCTTAATTTCAGACACAGGTAGACAAAAACAGGCTTTTCATTTCTAGCTGCTGACTATTCATCTTGCCAGTGCCACTGTCTCTAGCAGATTTTATCAGCTGTAGCTAACTAGCTACCTAAGCTAACGTTTGCTCCATGATTAAAGCCATCTCCGGTTGACTTTTTAATGTTTCCAGCTGACACAAACTAGAACCCTGTAGACTACAACCCTGTAGAAGTAAAGAAGTAAATATGTTCTTGATGGCTACATACATGATGTCAAGCTAAAAGAGTGAGGTTAAAGCTACATGTTCCAGTCAGCTTCTTTACCAGCTGATGATCCATGTAGAAGTCATGGAAATAAAAAAAAAACAGCATTGTTCTTGTATTGCTGTGTAGTGCTAATTAGTCCTGTTAGAAATATGATAACCCTGTTTGGCTGCCTACTTTACATACTTGGACAAGCAAGTCAGAAGTCAAATATATGCTTTACTATTTCTGTTTTCAAAACAGTATGTTTCACTTTTGATGTTACAGGAGATAACATTTTGTGTGTCTGGCGAACGTAACGCTATTTCGGACGAGTTTGGCTGGGGTTGCTGGAGTGTTAAACTTCGCCATATCCAATAAAGAGCAGGACAGAGCCGCTAGCCTTTCCCTACACTCTGATATTGTAGGGACTGGCTCCCATGTAGTGAAGAAATACTACACAGTTAACGTGCTATTGTGAAGGGGACTTTTTTCCTAATGTAACCCCACAAAAATCAATCTTCTCATCTTACTCTCAGCAAGAAACACGAGGAAAACTATTCCTTTAAGAGTGATCCCATTTGCTTATCATGCACACATGGATCTGCAAACACACATATCCACATATTCAAAATGAGACATCCAGATATGTTAACTTGCACAAACAAAAACACAAGAGATGAAAGACACAGATGGAGCACCCCTAAGCCACCAGAGGTGTTGATGGAGAAGAGAGAAAAAGGGAAGGGGAGTGTCTTCTCCTTTACCAGCCAGACAGATCGTATCAGTGCTTGCTTGTTTCGGGCCCTGCGGTGCCATCAGATAGAATTTGACAAGAGTGTGACAAGCTAAGGCAGCGAAGGTCAGGACATGATGGCAATGAGGGCAACAACAGCCCCAGTCACTATGCTGGGGAGGGAGATTGTTGGGGGTCGGGGTCAAAGATGAAGTGATCAACCAAGGCAAAAGATGTAGCTGCTTTAGGAGATTTACAGCTTCTGAGGCAAATTGTTTGGCAAGTCTTGCATCTGATTCAATTGTACAAATGTGCAGGGGATGGAAAAAGCATTTGAGAGACAGATTTCTTAATGCGACTTGACAGTTTTTAAGAATTGTGGAAGCCATTTAAATACTGGCACCGGATTTATGTAGGATTGGGGCTTCTACAATGACATTGGGGGCGAGTCCTTACAATTAAAAGCTGCATTTGATTTGTCTTCAACTGCCCAATTCACGTAATCTTGATGTCACACATTGCTGCAAGGTCATGGGAGTTGCACTTTTAAGCCAGTCCAAACAGAGGCCATCTCTCTTGCCAAGCTGATTCTAGCAATCCCCATTACGCACACATTGTCATGCGTCGCCGCTCAGCTCAAATGAGTTTCAAAAGGAGGCAGGGTGAGAAAACATTAGTAGCAGTTGGATGGACTGGATGCATAAAAATATTAGAGTGATTTATGGCCCATGTCGATAGCCAGTTCCAGGCAAACAGCGCTGTGTAAGCAAAGGCCCTTCCGGCATCTCTATCCACCATTCTGGTACAATGGGTGACAGGGAAAGACTATGAAGCCATAATCTTTTAGCATCCATCAAGGAGACAGTGTACCTGTGAGATACCGCCACTCATGCACCTAGTGCTAAACTTCAATCCCAAACCTAGTCCTATCTATATCCTAACCCCAAAGTGGCTAAACAGCTAGAGCAACCTAGATTAGATATCTACAAGTTAAGAACGAAAACTGTTTATGGTAATGTTTGCTGATAACTGTTCACAAGGATAGAAAATTACTGACAGCCAGTGGAGTACAAGCAGGTGTTTGGAGGACAATGTAATATATGTTCAGTTTGTTTCCATGTTAATTAGTTTAATTGCAATGTTTGGTTCATTTATGACAAACAACAGGTCTTAATTGCAACCAGCAGCTGACTACTGACAGTTAGGTATCGTTCATAAAGATTCTTCTGTTGAACTGAATATAAAACATACAGTCAGGTCCATAAATATTGGGACATCGACACAATTCTCATCTTTTGGGCTCTATACACCACCACAATGGATTTTAAATGAAACGAACAAGATGTGCTTTAACTGCAGACTTTCAGCTTTAATTTGAGGGTATTTACATCCAAATCAGGTGAACGGTGTAGGAATTACAACAGTTCCTATATGTGGCCTCCCACTTTTTAAGGGACCAAAAGTAATGGGACAATCGACTCAAAAGCTATTTCATGGACAGGTGTGGGCTATTCCCTCGTTATTTCATCATCAATTAAGCAGNGTGTGTGTGTGTGTGTGTGTCAAGTGGGCCTTGTATAGCAGTCCCAGCAGCGACAAGCTGTCATTTGAGGGGCAGGCAACAACCCTTGTGGCTTGGTTCAATCAAATTGTAATCCTCAGCACATTATTACCATGGCAGGGTCACCTCTCCACTGCTGCTCTAGGGCAGGAGCAGGTGGAGTGCACACACACTACACACACACCCTCCTTTCATTTGCTACTATTTCCACTGTTTTGCTAGCATTTTCCTTGACAGTCCTTATATTACCTGGCCAGCCCCCATAATGAATCCATCTGAGAGGGCCAGGCCGAGGCTGCCGTCATGCATAATTCAATCCCCAACCCTCACCACGCTCTTCTCCTCCATATCCCTCATTCCGGTCATCCCCACTGCCTCAAGTGCGGCTTCTGTACTGCCCAACCTAACGGACTCTGTCATGCAAGATTACAATCTTGTGGAAGATTGTGTGTGTGTGTGTGTGTGTGTGTGTCTATATTTGAGTGTGTGTGTGTGTGTGTGTGTGTGTGTGTGTGTGTGTGTCTCACATGTTTCTCTCCTCTGTGGTTTCTAGGGAAACCGCCATTAGGGTATTGGTTAGACTGTGTGTGGGCAGAGAAGAGACTTATTAACCCCCCCCCCCACTAAAGGACATCCCTTCCTACGTGGGTATCAATACCACAACACTCTCGCCCAGACCACATTGTTGAAGGTTAGACATGGTTTCACAGCACACATTTATCTTTAATGACATAAGATGGTCTGGGTTATTGACCTGCAGCTGCGTCAATACAGACTCTTACAGTGGTTGGATATGTCCCAACGAGCAAGTAGCGTTTAGCACAATTGGCACAATCATTTGACACTTTAAGGCATCTATCAGGGGAAACGTTGTATATTCTCTGGTTCCAGCTTCTCAAATGTGAGTATTTGCGGTTTAATTCTGTTTTATATTGTTGACACGGTCAATTGAATATCTTTAGGGTTGTCCACAAGACATTTGAGGAGATGCTACCTTAGGCTCTGGGAAAATGTGATGGACAGTTTTTTTCTATTATTAGATATTTAATAGACTAAGCAATTCATTGAAAAAATAATAAACAGATTAATCGATGATGAAAATGTCAGTTACAGCCCTATAGCATTTTATTTACTTAAACGTAACAATAAGTGTGTAATTCCCTTTCATTAATGAGTATCCGTACAATTAATGCTGCAATACACACAGCAGTTGTACATAGGAAGTGTGCATAGACTGGCTGTGTGTAAATGCCTTTTGTTTCTTGATACCTTCCTTAGTGTAAAGCACTGAGGTAGTTTCTAAATGGGCATTAATTATAATGATCCCCTGAGGAGCTATAGGCTAAATGGAGCAGATAACCAGACTGAAGGGCAGTATTTCTGTTATATTTAGGCTATTTAAACCTGCCACGCATGCCTTACTACTCTTCAATAACTTACACTGCTCAGCAGTAAGGTTTTAGGGCCATGTGAATGTTCCCATTTTCCATGTAAAATAAAATGTGTGTCTTGGTATGTCTTTCATCTAATCTGTGGAGAAAATAAATATCTGGAGATATTTCAGATAAAACAAAAAGGCCAACACGATGATAATGCCTTTAAAAAGATCATTTTCATGCCGTTTCAGTTTCACTATATAGTTTACTTCAAAAGAGAAATTATTGTGTTTTGCTATAGATTACAAGATGGGTTTGAAACCAAGAAGCCACAGTTACAAAGTAAACGTCTTAGCCAACCAAGAGGTTGAAACAGTGGTTTATTGCTGCTAATGAGCCACAGATTACTTCACACTTGATTTCTGGCCTTTACAATCCCCCCAAACACAAACACAAACACCACCTACTCACAACTTTAACTGCTCAACACAGACAATGGTGCTATGAAATACTTTTCATCGTGCCAAAACTACAACATAGCAGTGTGATTTGTTGTTGGGTGCTGATTTGCATTATATATGATTATTTAATTGCCTGTTGAAATTTTAAATATAAATATATACAAATCATGCTGATGCTCGGATTCAGTTGCTACAGAAATAAGAAAAATCACACTGCTGTTGGTTTGTATACATCCATTTAGTCTGTAAACATTTAAAAAGTACTGTGCACAAGTAATTCATGGAGTGAATGTGCCGGGACGGCAGGGTGCATTTCATCATGTCATTAGCAGTCTAGCAAGCAGACTAGTAGCATGGCTGTTTCAGATCAATGCCCATGGCAGTTCTTAAATCAATGAGTGATGTTGTAACTAGGCGACTCATCTGTGAAGCAGACCACCGGGAGACAGAGAGTGAGCGAGAGAAAGATTGTCAAACAGAGGGAGGGGGCAGATAGAGATGAGACAGAGATATAAAACAAAACACATAGAGCTAAAAGAGATAGAAATAGACGGAAGAAGGTAGAATTACACATGTGGAAATGAATTGTGTTCACTGTTAGTTAATCCATATATAATAACTGTAACGTATTCTATCTATATACTATAATTGTTAGTTTATCCATATAAAATACAGTGATGTAATTTCACTATAAACAATAATGTACTCTCACCATGTACTCATAAAAGATGAGGCCCTGCACGTGTGTGTGTGTGTGTGTGTGTGTGTGTGTGTGACCTCGTCCTTACAGTCAGATTGCATGGAAAATAACGAGATGAAGCAGGATGCTGCTGCTGAGTTAAAGTCCAGATTGACCTGACCAGAGTTTGAACCATGCGGCTTGACTGCACACTGTGTAGTGTTTATGAAAAAGTTTATATTCCACCATCCATGCTCTGTCTCGATTGTGATCCTTTAATTGCATGAGTTTGTTGGGAACTGGGTATTAGGCTGTTTTAATTAGGCAGTGTTGAACTTGCGCATCTGGTGGTCGGATGAAAAGACGAGAAGGTCGCTAGGACCTGGTTGTTAATGGAGTGGGGATGGAATATGGAAAAACATGATTTTCAGTTAATAGTTTTCTTTCAAAGACCGAGTCCGAGCCAGAAAAGCCCAAGGGATGAGACGTGACGGTCACCACTCAGTTTAAGGTATAAAACACTAACTTTTCTTTGTTAGTTGGTTGCCCTCGAGACAACACGGTTTACTTGTATTCTGTACTGATGCAAATAAACCTAAGTGAACTGAACTGACACTCAGTCTCCGTTGCTGTGTGTGCATTTTTCTTTGACTCAAAGTCACTCATCAGTGAGGGTAGTGGTACCTCACCTACCTTAAATTTATTTATTTGAGTAGAATTTTAATTAACGACATCAAGTCTTTAAGAAGAAGAAAAAGAAGGAAGGAAAAACCACCACAGAGGGAGGGGAAGTGTGTGCATGCATGTCTGTGTGTGTACGCAAGAGAATGAGACACAGACTAGAAAAAGCATTGACCTCTCTAAGTGCCTTTTGCTATAGCACAATCCAAATAATTGCCCATTTGATGAGTCAGGTGAATCTCTGCAGCATGGACAACCTCTCTCTCTCTCTCTGCCATGTATTCGTGCAAAGTGTGTCTCTACATACGGAGTGGGGCAGCAAAGTAATGGGAAGGAGGTGGAGCGTGAAAAAGGTTAGGGAGAAAAATCACATCACCAGAGAGAGAAGCGATGAGAGTGTGCCTGGCTCCCAAGGCCATGATGTATTTACCTGGGTAATGATAGTCATCTGGACTGACAGGGCATGTGTATGCGTATGTGTGTGTGGCACACAGCACAGTGTAGCACAGGATGCTGTGGAGGCTAGATTTCTGTTTGGCTGACTGACTGCCTGGCTGAGGGTCTGGCTTGCCGATTTATTTGCTGGCAACGACAACAAGAGTCTCTTGTTCTCCTTTTTCTCTCCGTTTGTCCTCTCCTCATCTCCTTTTTGTCTTTTTCCTTCTTTTTTTATTCCTCTTGCTTCTCCAGCGTCCTCTTTCCCTCCCTCCATCATGTCTCCCTGCTTTGCTTCAAAAGTCGCCTTTATTAATTCATAAAAACACATTGCACACATGATTGAGTTCCATAAGCACTGGAGCATGATTCTATCCGACTGCACACTCATACACATTCACACACACACTTTCCCATGTTTATACACACTGATGCCTTTCTCACCGTCTTCCACCTCCAGACAGCTCTCTAGTTCAGCAGGCGCAAAGCAAAGGTCAGATCCATTTGTGTTTTGTTATGTATAAATAGTCAGAGCCACAGCTTGCCTCCGGCACAAGAGGACATAAGGCAAGCTAAAATAAATGCTGTGCTTTGCCCCCTTTGCCCACTGTTTCTCGCCATTGGTCACGATCCCTCTGTTTTCTTGTATTTCTTTCAAACATTTTTCATAAAGCATCTAACTATTGTGGCTGCAAGTGTATTTGCAGAGAAAAATATGTGTGATTGAGTGTGCAACGCAAGAGCGTGCTGCACATGCATGTTTTGATTAGTCTTTTCCAGGAGGGCACGGGCGTGACACTTGCCTGCTCTTATCGAGGGATGCCAGATATGAGCCCTGAGGTTAAAGAAGGGTCCCACATGCACATAAACGCATACAGACACATACATAAAAACACATATATAGTCTTTCTCAAGCTTCCCCCCTCCCTCCATCTGAAAAGAGTAGGAAGGGAAAGGAATGGGTGCTTAGATATGGATTGTTGGGATTGAATTAAAAACATTAGCTTGAGGCTGTACGGCTGAATCCTGATGATGAGGCCACCGGGGAAAATGGAGAAAATGGGCTTTTGCTGCCAGGGCCTTGAAAATCCCTTACTAATGGAATGAGAGAAGGCAGGGCAAGATAGGGAGAGCGAGGGAGGGGAGTAAGGGATATCACACAGATGAGTGCGGGTGAATGGTTACAAAGACAATGCATTGTGTTTGTGTGTGAGCATGGGTTCATGTGAGAGCAAAATGGGCTGAAACAAATGGAGCGGAGCCAGAAGGCCTCCAATGAAACGTCAATACAAGCAGCTCCAGACATATTATGCCTTTGGCGTAACTAGCAATGTGGGGGGGTGTGCACAAGAGACACAGACGTTGCTCTGTTAAGTTTGTCATGACTTTTATTTTGCCAACATGGTCAAAAGACGTGTTTATTATGCCCGTACAGCATGTTTTCATTCCTGGTGCCCACCACACTGCAGCTCGGATGATTTCGGGAGCACTTTTTGTTGATCAACACATCCAAGCATGGCAGGGGCAGGGGCTATGACAACTGTGCCAAGGTGAGCCCTGGCAGCCAAATGTCAGGTGACGTGCCTGACATTATACGTTTCATTTTGAGGCCCTACTAACTGTGCCCATTTTTTATCTGGTGTCCTGTTTGAAAAGTTGGACACAAGACCAAGCTCTGGTTCTGTCCATCTTTAGCACACACACATCGTGACTGTGTGTTGAGCTCTGGCTGGCATGATTTGCCAAGTGAAGAAGGACCAGGCACATTAACATACTTGGGTAATGTTTGCCTGTTTTTAATAATAATAATTAATAAAGATACTTTCAGGATGCTTCACACAACCAGTTAAATATAAAGATCTTATAGAACTGGAAAAAAAAAACTGCCTCCTCTTAATCACTGTCTTTATCCCCATTATAAACCATTCTGGACTGCAGTCTGAGGAACACAGGCCAGATGGTTAATTAGAAATAAAAAGCGGAGTGCATCCTTAAGAAAATGTGTGTTTTTCCTCATTTTGCTTTTCTCTGTGACCATCACGGTTAAATTCTCTGGTGAATTCTTCAGGCGGTGGGCATTTCAGCCCCCTCATTTCTCTGGGAAATGAATAGAAGCATCTGACATCGGCTGACATGGGCTTTAAATGTACAATCTGGCTGTGTTACGATGGGAACAAATTAATAAGTGAATGTTATCTGTGGGTAGCAGAGCAGGGTGCCTTGCCAGGCCTTTTTGTTCCTGTACCGCTTCTTTTCATGTAAATGACAGAAGACACAAAAACAGACACAGCTCTTGGTTTGAATTGGATTTTGACATGGATATTGGCTCACTTTGTGCATACATATATTATATAGTGTGTGTATTAAAGTGCATCTACTGAATGTGGATATGCATGTGCATTGCTTTGTTTGCACTGATTTGAATGTGGTTGTACACAGTGTTTAAGAGTAGACTAGTTTCGAGTTTGATACACAATATACAACATGTGGCTTCACAGAGGAAACAGGAATCTTCAAATCATAAACAGTCGGAGGATTAGGCAGAATATGAATGAAAAATAAGGTGAGACTGAATGAAGTATAGGCAGTGTCTCGCTCCTCTTTTTCTCCCAATATTGGCATTGCAAAGTCACTGAGAGATGGCAATCAGCAGGAGATGTGTCTTGAAGATGAAAGCAGGGAAAGAGAAACAGAAGGAGAGCGAGAGAAAGGAGAGCCTCTTAAGGCACCTCCATCAGTCTGTCGTTAGGAGGGTAATGAACCTAGCACCACTGCTCCCAAGCAACCAATGACTCACTCAGACACACACACACACCACATGCACCCACTATACAAGATAAACACACTCACAAAATAGAAATCTCTCAAGTACCTGATCTCCTCTGTCTCTGCACCTCATCCATTATCAGACAATCTTCTCAATTACAGAATGTCTATACACAAAAGATATGATGTACAGACATCATAAGAGCAAAAGTAATAGATCATTGGCCTGCACATTTAATTAGATCCATCTCTCTCTTGTATTTTCCCCCAGGCTGCTTGGCCATATGCTGTGCTGAGTGCTACACTTCATTCATACTGCTTTACACATTCAGAATACATTTATCACAAATGGAAACATAACTTAAAGGATAATTCCAATAATTTTCATCCTGGGCGCCATTTACCTATATTTTACTTTTATGCCATCCATCTATTTCTTCCGTTAGCTCACTGTAGAGCGACTGTACCACCTCTCTGTTTTCAGGTGGCACTGCTTTCTAGTGCTATTCAAAAGGAACAAAGACAGACTAAAACAGTCAAACCCAAAAAAGCAATTAAAATACGCCTTTCCACACACACAAATACTGTTAAACTATCAAACAAACAGCATGTCCATGTCAATTTGATACCTTCTAATATTGTTTTGGCTGTCTCCCAATGTATTTACATCAAAAGAAAGGGCTTTCTTAACAGCATGCTGGTGTTGAAATCTCTCAAGAGGGTGATTGTAACTGATTTTTTTTTAAAATCACAAGCAACTTGTTACTTTTAAAGTTTGCAATGTTCACAACTTTTTCAATTTGTGTGCAGCAAGACAAACACCTTTCATGTCTTTCAGTGGTACAGTTGTAGCCTAAAAGCACGTAATTTATTCTTCTAAAATAAAAGTGTGCACATCTATAAGTCTAGACGGGAATTTCAATGTTTCCTGAAGAGCAGAAATCAACAGTTTTCTCCTCAGCCTGGACTCTCCTCTTGGCCCACTGAACTGTCTGCTGCTGCTTTGATAGGGAACGGGGTGCGCTTCAATAATTGCCAGTGAAATCAGCCCCTCTCAACTCCACCAGATGATACTCAACCCCTCCTACTAATGCAATATAATTTATTCATCCTGCTCCAGCCACCCAGCCAGTTTGGGTGCCAGGATTGTGTTTGAGCCTCTAGTCACAAAAATTAGTCAATCTCACCCACGTGCACTTGCAACCAGAGCTTGTGATTCTGCCCAGTGTCAGGGAAATAGAGGACTTTATCAACACAAAACTGAAATGAAAAAAATCCTTCTGCCGCATACTACAAGCTGTCTTGAAACTACTGAACCCAGTGAAGCTTTGAAAGTCATGAGATCTGATGAACTCGAAACCAGAACAGTAGGTTTTTCAGCTGCACCAAAGCTCAAAGGAAAAACCAATGATGAAGCTGGGGGAGAAGTAGTGCTCCAGTTAACATATAATATACAGCATAAGAAAAATGGTATATTCAACTATAAGCATCCAAGCAATGACACACAAATGCTCATTTATAAGCTTGCAGTAGTTTCTTAAATCACAGCTGTACATTAATGAATTGATCCTGTAATCATTGGTGATTCTATCCCCACATGAATGACTTCAGATCGGTCTGTGCAGATGGATGTGCTGCATTTCTGCATGAGCAAACCAATGTGTTTTGTGTGTGGCTGTGTGTTTACGTGTCAGCAGTCGTCACCAACAAACCAACCCCCGAGGATGTGGGTTGAACTGTCAGCCTCAGTCAGACATCACACAAGCACACACACACGCACACACATACACACAGTTTCATGTCTGTCACCTTCTCTTGAGAGATCAGGCAGCCATATACATGGCTCAATACCTCCATAATCTTCCGCCAGAGAGAACCTGGTCTGCTGTCGCTGTGTAAGTGAGTGAGTGAGTGCTTGCCCTCTTAAAGTTCACAAGCAGCTCAGACCCTTGTCAGTTACGGCTGTGTCACAAAGCTCTCTATAGTATTAATCCCATTTTCTCATTGCATGGAATATACTGACTGTGGCATAGTGCACTCCTCTCCTCTTACTCTCTCCTTCGCTTTTACACACACACACACACACACACACACACACACACACACACACACACACACACACACACATAAAATGGGTTTCTACTCTGTCTATTATTCCAATACATTATTGTCTGAACAAAAGAGTCATGGCCATGTCAGCATTGCAATACAGTAACACAAGAAAACAATAGATCTTTCCCACAGCGGATATTTTGACAGGTCATCGCAGGAAGAGTGCAGGTGCACCTGATAACATTAACGATGGCTCAGTTTCATCTAGGTATGCCAATATGTCATACAATTGAGCCAACATTTGCAATATCAGATGCCCTGGAACTGGTACACCTGAATAGAATCCAGACATTTTCATGGTCAAAGTCAAAATGTCTGCTGTGAGAAAGATCGATTGGGTGATATAAAGCAGGTTCTATTACCTAAGATGAATGCAGGATTCAGGTGGGTTCAAGGTGTTCTTAATCAAAGTAACCCCATTTTGGGTGCATATACATGTAAACATCAAAACTACTTGGTAAGAAAGACTGATTAAGAAAGACTCAGTTAACTGCTATATTGCTGCTTTTACTTTTAGTTTGTGTTGTCAAAAACGTAAACTTACACACAAAGTGCTTACTGCTACTGTTACAGCTTGCTTTGTCATTTCTTTCACCTGTATCAGAAGTAACCTACAGTGCTGTCAAAGAGAATAGTTCACCGCTGCAGCTTTTCATACCTTTTTTCTAGCTGACTGTAGAAAAAACAACACTGATGGATTAATTCATGGCAACAAGGAGGATGTACAGCATGGTATCGAAGTTTCACGCCAACAGTAACCACAATGGGGCCTCAACCACTGTACGGCCAATAGCAAGATAACTATGTGAACATCTTAACGCCTATTCTTCATTTGTTTCTGTCCTTTATGTCTCTGGTCCTTTGTTAATTTCAAGGCTGAAGACATTTTCGATGTAAACTTGCTATTAAGAACAAAAATGATGCAGCTTTTGTTTGGTCCATTGTCAGTTGAGCAGCTTATTATCTTGCTTGGACAAAAAATGGGGGACAATACATGCCTAATCTACATTATCTTAAATATTATTCCAGTGAATGAGGGGGTATTCACAGTCAGCCCGCTTATTTGTTCATGGACGAACTCCACAACTCTCTGGACTTGTCTTTGTGTCTCGACTGGTCCGACTCAGAAGGCAGCTCGGTGGCCAGACTGTGGTGCTGATTATAGGTGACAGGGACACTGCTGGCCAGAGGGAAACGGAAATGTTGGCATGGCAATGGGGAAAGGTCATCACCGCAGCACTGTCAGCATCATCACTGTGACACAGTGATGAAAGGGCCGTAGAGAACAACAAGTACACTGGAGCGCTTTCATTTTTGAGAATTGCTTTGCCTAAACGCAAGTGGATATGACATTCTTAAAATGAAAAAAAAAAATAGCATTAAAATAAAATATAAAAATCTAGCATGATTAAATGCTATTGTTAATAAATAATGTGCAGCCAGCAGCATCATAATAATAATAATAACCTACTGATCATAATAACCTGCTAATCAAATTAACATTTAGCTTCATTTATATGGGGCTATAAATTTACACTGCTGTGGCGCATATATTGCAGGTCAACACTGACCATGAACATGCATTATGATTTAATTTGATCTTTTGTTTGCACTATGTCAGGGCACATATGGCCAAACAGCTGTCAAGTGCAACTAAATATTTTCATTGGCTGCACCGGTGCGCCTGAAATTTAGTAGGTCGGATTTTTAAAAAAAAAATTTAACAACTATTTTTTAACAAACACCCACTGGGTGTGCAGACATTTGCCTCTGAACAAATAAAACATATTTTCTGTAGATTATTTTGTCAGCGTATAGGGATTTTATGTACATCTTGCACACGTGTGTGTGTGTGTGTGCATGTGTGAGACAGCGTCCTGTACTCCTCCCACATTCCTTGTGCGCAAACGAGACAGATCGTATTGAACAATGCTTTTGCTGTCGGAGCATCAACGTTCCAAACTGAAACGTTAAAAAAAGCACAATGTCTCCAAGAAACGCGTTCTGTGTCATGACAGGCGCGTGGCCAGCAGAACAGCCCTCCTCCCTGCAGTGTTTCAGCGCCAGGCAGTGGCAAACCGATAAGTGATAATAAGGTTTAACACTGCTTATAATATAGCCAAAGAGCAGCTACCTTTTTAGTCCCAGATCATCCTTATGAAAAAGACGTCTGTTCAAATAGCAGATTTTATGTACATATCATTCATGATTGATGAAGATACAGACATTTCCACAAAAGAAGTGTTGAGTAGCGGGAGACCGGCTGTTAATTAGCCACATTGAGGTACAACAATGTTATACATAGTAACCACAATAACTGCAGTTTAAGCAGAAATAATTCATGCAACAAATATAGTTATTATTCAGGTATGAATAATATATGATGTGATTCAATAAGCATCTACAGGGCCTTAACTATTATTGGGTGCACCTAAATTGTGTGCTGGTCAACCTAAATGTAATAAGTTAGTCTGGAGCCCTGTACGTACACATGCATAATGTGTTTATGACATTTGGCGAACAGGTCAAAACAGCTTATATTGTTATAATGAGCTTATCACTGAGGTGACACAAATTATGTTATTGGGTAATCACTCCCCATTTGTTGTCCTTAAGTTATTGTGGATTTTTCTATATACAAAAAAAATGACATTCTCATAAAGTCGACCCTTCAAGGTGAACCAACTGTGTTCTTGTTTTGCTGTGACCTCAGTCTGGCTTCACTTTATCACCTGAGACATATATATTAGGTTAATCTTTTAAGCATTGTGTTTGTCACTGAATCATCTTCTAAACCATTAATAGCTGGATATTTGCTTCTTATTATGCTTTAACAGTAGTGCTAATTATATTGTTGTCTCTCATGTTACACATTTAATATAGTCAGGTCCATAAATATTGGGACATCGACACAATTCTCATCATTTGGGCTCTATACACCACCACAATGGATTTTAAATGAAACGAACAAGATGT